>ML814323.1:26655-37906 GCA_009831015.1 Picea engelmannii | reverse complement strand
GTAAGATCCAAGCAGTCATCCGAAATGAAAGAAACCTAATGCATATATAAGAAGGTTATAATGATCAAATATGACACATACCATGATACCTCGGACCAATTACCTCATGGAGCAAGAGCCCTCTCTGATGCAAGCCCAGGACGGTAGTGATGGAAGCTGGTACTGCTGATAGGACAAGTCTGGTTGAGAAGAAGAAAGATGGGCCCTCCAGGGCCATGCCTAAGTCACTCCTGCTCTCGGTACTCCATGTCTAGGACCATGTGGGCCTCGAGACATCGTCCCCTAGTTATCCCTAGATATCGGGGATAACAGGCACTATGCATAAGAAATATTTACATCCTCGTTGATCATATCACCTGGGACTTGCTCTGCCAAATCCATTTTTCCTATCGTTGGACCACTCCATATTTTTTCTTGTTCTCTATCAAATGGTCATAGGTTATCAAACATCGAGATGCATCTTATTTATTTGGTTGTCGAAGCACTACTAACTTTAAAACCCTCAATTAGATCGTCGAATAAATCATGACTGCAATGCCCCTCACTAAAACCCTCGTTCACATAACTGAGATTCATGTATATTGAATATTTTAATGCCAACAATTTGCAAACCCACTCAATATGACGCCCTCACCACTAAATACCGACCCACATACTCAATTAAAAGCGTAAGGAAATGGTATGATAATATATTGGCACATTCAGACCTGTTGTACAATTTCTATCCGTTGAACCCTCGGGGTGTAGAATTGTTGATGATGGAGTATATTGTTAACGCACTTCGTTATGTGAAGTCATCGATTTGAAACCCTCGATTTACCTTGTGTGCCACATAAGGGGCCGCGTTGGCATGCCTGGGGTTATAGTGGTAGCACTTGGATAACATGACCACGTGTCACACAAGTACATGCATGGAAATTGTTGATTTCTCAAGTCAACAAATATATATAAACGTTGATTACATAGCTCAGATTTAAAATAGCATTGGTTAAATACACTATTTGCTCAATCATTCGATTTGTCCTGTTTGAATTTTTTCCTCTGCAAATAATTTCATAATCTTTCTGACGAGTTGGAGGTATGGAGATCGAGGCTAGTTAGAGATTGAGTAGTGCTTGTTTTGGAACCTGATATGGAAGGTGAAGTGTCACTTTTGATGGATCCTTTAGATGAGGAGATTTGGATAAGGGGAGGTCAATTTTGTTATGTTATGACGAGGAGTTGAAAGCCAGGCGATTAGCTCAAAAATCTGTCAAGAGCTCTGCTCTGAAGGTATAAGAGCATTTAGCAAAGGCATTTTCGGGCAACAATATTGTTGAAACGTTGGTGGAACCAGCTGACAAGTGGAATAGGAACTCTAGCAAGAAACCAAGTGAGCGAGGGATTTCTTTTTAAGTCATGTGATTTCTTCATGAAACAAGGGGAAGGTGACAAAGTTAATGAAAAAGGGGTTTTTACTGTCCGGACATTTATTGCAGTGAGGCAATCATTGAAAATCAAACCCGACTTCCATGTCAATGCAGAAAATTGATTCTCAAGGTTGTGTGGGTCTGTGTTTTCATGGAACTCATAATGTTGTAACGTGCGGCCTTATAAGTGGGCGACATTCTAGAAAGTCGTTGAAACCACGATTGAGAAGGAAAAAAATGGTTTTGGGGAACGATGTGGGTCTGGAAGACGTTACCAGGCTTTCTCTATGTGCGTTAGTGGGGAGTTTCACTTACTGGGCGATGTCTAACTCCGACATAAGATGGTGGGTGGAAATCTCATGGGCCTTTATCCTTAGTTATACTCCAGATATGGTGGTACTAACCGAAGGATGGTTCTGTTTTATTTTTTGTCGCTTAAGGTTTTGGTTAAGATTTTAAGTGATATCTGGTTATGTCATGGAGGAAGCTTAATGTTAAAAAAGTGGCGCGTTAGTTTTGATCCTGCAAAAGACTATTTTCAGATGCTACATGTTTGGGTTCTTCTCCCTGGTCTACTTGTGCAATTTTGGAATCATGGTGCTCTTGTGGCTATTGGCAATGAGATTGGGTGATTTTTACATGTGGAGGAAAATGTTCTTAAGGTGAAGATAGATGGATGGGTAGAATATTGGTGGAGGTAGATATTCATAAAGGACTCCTAGAAAATATGGACATTGAATGGAGAGGGAAGAGTCACTGTCAGAAGATAGATTATCTTGGTATACCGTTTCGTTGTTCTCTGTGTCAAAAGACAAGTCACCTCAAGAAAGATTGTAAGTGTTTGGGGGAGGTTGAAGAATCAGATTCCTTGAAGCATAGACATCAATTTGAAGGCTTTGACGAACAAGAGGATAGTCCTATCTAGAACGTTGGGGGAATATCATCTGAGGAAGAGGCATCACATCTTTATGATGGTGAGACATTTCTTAGTAAGTTAAAGATTTTGTGTCCTTTTTTTCACTTGCTTACTAAACTTCACAAAAATACTCTGAAAAACTCTGATCTTTTTTCGTTTACAAGTTCAAAGTCTTTAGAAGGGCTCACTAGTTCGGGACAAAATTCCCAGGATTCTTTGGGGAATGTGAAAGAGTATTTTGACTCTTTCTCTTCCGATTCATTGAAGATTTTTGAGGGTTCAAGCCCTTCGAAGATCTTTCACAATGTTTTACGATATGATGTTAGTGGTAGAACAGACTTGGTCAGTGTAGATTTTGAGAAGTTTAATGGAGGGGTTGTTTGTAGGGATGGTTTTGGGTCTGTTAATGTTTGTCGAGAAGGGGAATATGGATGATATTATTGAAACAATGGTTCCTTCATACAAGGATATAGTTCAACAAAAACCTTTGTCAGTTTTCCACGGGTGTTGTGATCTTCCTTGTGGTTTCTCTATGATGTAATCGAGGGGAGATGGACCTATGGAGTAGATTTTGACCTTAGCGGTGAAGAAGGGAGCGGTGTTTGGAGGTTTTGGAAAATACTTCTCTCCCATTAGGACAAGAATTTCAAGAAAGAAGGTGGAAAAAGAGAATTGAATTGAGATGTTCGAGTGCAGCTAATGTCCTAGGCCTCTTTGAGAAAATAAAGCCCTTGCCAGATCTAAAAGATGAGAATTCAATCATTGAATATTCGTAGAGTTGGGGGGGATCCAAAGTCTGCTACCCTCCAAAGGTTGTTAGAATCAATTTCTCCTAATGTCTTTTTAGTACAAGAAACAATGGTGGATGGATCGAAGGCTAGGGCCATTATGTTGAGTCTCTTGCCAATTTGGAAAAGTTGTGTGGTGGATTATATGGGATTATCTGGGGGTTTTATATGCCTCTTGTTTAGAAATTCGACGTACTATGAGGTTGCCAAAACAGGTCTTTCCTTGACCTAAAATTTGGCTCTAAGTTTCAATCTCTAAGACTATCCTTTGTTGTTGTTTTAGGACAGCAAATAGTCAAGTAACTTTCTACTCATAATTTTTATGGTTAAGTGCTCTTTTGAGGTGCCCTTGCAAGTGTTTTCATACCCCAATGTTAGCACATGAAATATAATCAAAACAAATAACACTCCTCTTTATCATTACAACTCTAACAGGTTGATCTATACTCTAAGAATGCATGAAATGAACACAAGTGTTTTTGGTCAAGCGGAGTTGTTGTTGAAATTTGGGTACCTTGGAAAGTGGTCCCCCTTGTGTTTGTGAGCTTCTAAACATATGAGGGAAACACTTTGTACCTTGTACTATGTACTTTGTGTCTAATTTTACTTGACTTAGGATATTTATGTCAAAAGTGAAATATAGTCATTTTAGCCTAAAGTGACAATTAATTTACAAAGTGGGTGAATTAATAAACATAAAGTGAAACTATGGAAACTTAAGTAAAGTGGGTTTTGGTTTGAGATTTAGTTGAGATGATCTCAACCATTGATTAGGGTTTAGATGAGATGATTTCATCCACCCATCTTTTAGGTTTCCTTATGCTTCCTAAGGGAGGGCACAAGGGGCAAAGGAGAGCTCATTCCCTTGTATGTTCACCAAAGGATCTTGGAGAAGGGAAAGAGGATGAGAATTGTTTCATTCGGTGAGGATATCTTGGGTGCATCCTTTCATGGAGGGAGGCATCTAGCCAGATCTTGGTTTATTTACTAAGGGGCATTCATTACTGTGGAGGGCACACTTGCTGAGGAGGGCGCATCAGTAGTGGGGAGGTCTTACACATGTCAGATTGCAGTGGGATCAGTTGCAGAGGGAGGCCACACATCAAAGCTTCATTCCTGTGGAGGGGTTTTCCATTATGAGCTCACAGCTTGCATCTGGAGCAGGTATGGTGGATCTGGTACCATTTATGAGGGGCACACCTGCTTGGTTTGGACTTGTATTTCAGCTTGATACAAGCTGCTATTGTAACAGGTTCATCTATATTTTGTATTTTTTGTATTCCACCATCTATTCTCCTTATTTATAGACATATATCCCACACTGGTTTTCCACGAGGGTGTTTTATCCAGGGTCATGTTGACCAAAAATACCTTTGTCAAATTTATGCATTCTTAGAAGTGTATATCAACATTTTAAAGTTAAAGATCTAGAGGTAGTGCTATTTGTTTTAATGTATATAGCATGTGCTAACATTGAGTAAAGAAAACACTTGCAAGGGCAACTTAAAAGAGCACTTAACCATTAAATATTGAGCAGAAAGTTTGGTGATTGTTTGTTGTCCTAAAACAGCAATAGAAAACAGCCACATAGTTGAAACTTAGAGCCATACTAAGGTCAATGACAAACCTTAGGTGGCAGCCTCATAGGACCTCAGAAAATCTACATGGTATCAGAGCCAAAGGTGGCTTAAACTTGTAGATTTTGGATAACTTTTGTGGGAAGTTTTGTGAGGTTTTATATCAGATTTGTTGGTTGTTTTGGACAACAAGTTTTTAGTCCAAAACAGTGGGTAAACTTCAGATCTGAAAGTACCTCTCATTCAGTGCCAATTGGACAACTCAGGGCAGATTTTGGATAGCTAGTTGACAGTGTTTTTGGACAGTTGTGGGCAGATTTGTTGAGATGATTTTTGAGACTTGTGGACATCCTCTTTTCACACCTACGAGGATAGGAGTGAGGCTGTAGTGTACGATCTAATTTCACACCTACTTGCTAAGAGTGAGGACGGGGTTTTGCTTGCCTCTTTTCACACCTGTGTTGACAGAGTGAGACAACGTTCCTTTACATTTGGAGCATCAGAGTGAGCACAGTTTGACAGACATGTCAGTATCTTAGTTACATGTTGAGGACAAGCTAGTCGGGGCTAGCAATTGGTCTCCTTGGAAGGAGAGGATCATCTTTGTCTTAGACAACCTCAAACTATGGTATATAGTTGAGGCGGTTGTTCCCGTTATTCTTGTTACCGCCCTCGTCTTGTTGGCAGAATTTAGGAAGAGGAACAATAAGGCAAAGAGGACCATTTGTGATGCGAACAGAGATCATATTATTCCCCACTTGACTGGGAAGACTTATGCATGGGAAATGTGGGCATATTTATGAAAGTTGTACGAGAGCTCTAATGAGAACTGAAACTTGGTTCTTCATGATCGATTGAGGGGCATTTGCATGCGCGAGGATGAGTCGGTTACTTCATTCCTTGGTAGATACACCCAGATTAGAGATGAGCTTGGAGTCGTCGAAGAGGTGACGAACCCTAACTCTTTGGTGAGGACAGCAATGAATAGCTTCACCAAACCTTGGGGTCCATCCGTACGTGACATTGTTGCCAGAGAGGTTATGAATGTTATCCCCCACTTTTAGGGATAACTAGGAGATCATGTCTCGAGGCCCACAGGTCCTAGACATGGAGTACCGAGAGCAGGATTGACTTTAGCATGGCCTTAGAGGGCCCACCTTTTCTTTCTTCCAGCATCTTTATCTTGTCAGCAGCAACAACATCCATCAGCATTGGCTTGGTCCTATGTCAGAGATGGTAATTAGTCCAGGTATCATGGTATGTGTCACTTTGATCACCAAAACCCTTGAATATATGCATCTGATTCCTTTTATTTCTAACGACTGCTTGGATCTTATGCTTTCCCACTTGACCATGTCTGGGGGAATTGACAGGATGCCCTAGTAAGCCTGTGTCTGCAGGTTTTGGTTTGCCACTGGGGGGAATTCTGAAAAGCCATCGTTCGTTCCCTTCACAGCATTACTTTTTCATCTTGCTTCCCACTCACTTATCCCATTCCACTTGTCTGGGCACTGGGTTGACCTATTTTCAGGATTGCACCTTATCTCATGGGAAGAAGGGGCTAAAGGCCCAGAAGGTAAAAGCAAGCTGGTAAAAGATAAAATCCTAAGAATAAAACCTCGAGATGCTTCGCCCAGGGATCCTCGAGAAAGCAATAAAAGCCTTCTCAGCAAGAAACAAGAGGCACCTAGAAAAGTAATAAAACAAGACATAACCAGAGGATAGGGGGTCTCATCACGAGCCATCCTATTAGGTGCATGGGTACCTAGCAGTATGACATTACCACCAGCTGGTTACTACGCCAGGGGGCCTCATCACGAGCCAACCTTCTCATTTCTGCGAAAGTACTTGTGGGTAATGATGTCACCACTGGTCACCACACCAGGGAAGTGTCCCCTAATTAGCTCTTGAACAAAAAAGCAATAAAGAATAAAAGGAAAGAATGGACTTGGAAAAAATGCATCCAGGACAGCTACAACTCGCCTTCTACAAAGGCACCCACAAGTAACATTTTTGCATCCTTGGCCCTCATTGCACCCACCTGCTTGGACATCCCCTGACCACATCACCCACTTACATGGCTTGGATGAGGTCTCTTCCTGGAACTTTCCTTTTCCAGTGGACACTAGCCTAATAGGACGCCTTGTCTTTTTCTCCAAACTTGTATTGCAAGCTTGTGTAATGTCTTTGTGCTTTCAATTGATGTATTAGGGATTTTATGCACATGTTTAATAATATTGATGATGAGATGTTATTGACATTGCTATGATCAATGTGACTGATGATCCCATGGAGGGCGTAGCTATTGGTGTCCAGGATCATGCCCGACGGACAGGTACCATTTGGACTGGTACACATGGGGAGATAATGACTTCGGACCTCCATGGGGCTGAAGATCCCATCAAATGGATGTTGATACCCCATCATGGGGCAGAGACAGGACAGAGATGGATCAGGGGATTTTCACCGGAGAAGAAGAGGACGTTCCACTAGAGGCAACCTAACAGAGCTTGACCTAGGGGGGTTGTGCCCTTTTCAATGGAACGTTGGCCTTGGAAGGCCTAGGACGTCACCCATAAGGTCCATGACGTCATCCTTGCTTCATGGACGTTTTCGCAGATGGACAGGGCAGTTTGGCACGTGTGGCAGCTTAGAGAAGCCCAACGGGGGCTAACGTTTTGCTCCATGTAATGCCCCCCACCTCTTGCTGAAGAGGTATTGAGAAGACTCAGTGGCTTAGGCATCCCCACTAGGCCATAGTCTCACACTAAAGGGAAGGGTCAACCAAAATAAAGTTCTATTATTAAGTTGACATGATGAAAAGGTGAAAAAGAGTTAAAAGATAACTCAGTGGAGGAATAGAAGCGTTGGAGGTTGAGTTAGGAGTTAACCCTAGGGATTAATCTATCTCAACAGCGAAATACAAGAAAAGTATAAAGGGAAGGCTAGGGCGCACCTATTATTCATTCTGGATTTTGGTATTTTGCTTGTTGATGCTCTTGAGCATATGGTTTTGAGGGTTTTGACTTAACAAACCCTAGAGGATGATTCGGTGGTGAAAGATTCCACCTAGATTGTCCCAAGCTTGGTATCAGAGATGCAATACTCTCCCACACCATTCTAGTTCTATATCTACTCAGTGCAGGAGGGTTCTACACCAGCCATAGGCACAGGAAGAGAAGGAGGGCGCACCATTGGGGGTTTCGAGCAAGGGGGGCGCACCATTTATTGAAGGAAGGTCCATTGCAGGAGTTTGAGGGATCCCTTGGAGATTTGAGCACTTGGGTTTTACTTGCAGGGCCATGGTCATGATTTCTAGTGCCTCTTGAGAGAGTTCTATGGTACATATTATTTCCTAGAGCATTAGGACGAATTGGAGAGAAGGAGGACATTTTGGAGATTCAGATCTATTCATTTTGGAGGGGTTATACTTCAGATCTGACCCTGAGACTTCATATAGTGACTCGCAGTGTCCCGATCTATCTTTCTAGCAATTTTCAGGGCATTTGGAGGCCTCCTTCATTAGGGCCGAAATTATAGGGTTTGACAGTTTTAGGAGGGTGCAGCTCCATTGAAAGATTCAACATTTGGAGGAGTTTCCCATGGTATTTCGGTTTGAGATTTCAGGAGGGTCGTATCATCCTAAGGTTTCTGCAAATTGAGGAGGAAGCTTCAGTGTTTGAGCTTCATACTTCAGGAGGGGGCTTCCCTTGCCTTGATCTATCATTGGGGAGAGTTTCGCAACATCAAGAGGGATATATCTTCAGGAGGGCCGAACCTTTAGTGTCCTTTGTCTTCAACAGGCCGTACCAACAGTCATCAAGGCCGTACCAGTTGCTTGAGGGGAGGCCGAAACCCTGGTCTTGTAGTGGAGCGTTCATCTTCTATTGGCAGCCTTTCGAAGGCTTGATTTGTATTTCCCAGAGCATTTTGTATACATCTCTAGTATTGCCTTGAAGCCATCTATTTAGATCTGCTTCTCTATTGTGTCAGGTGCTTGCTTTCTTATAATAAAGTTCAGCTATTTTCTTGTGGTTTCTATCTTGTGTAGTGTTGATGATCTTCATATGATGGCAATGATGTTTATGTAAATCCATGGTTAAATAACTGAATAATCCCTAAGGCCGAAATATTCACGATCAACCTGCATACACAAAAAATAAGAATCAAATCAATCGTTAGTTAGTGATTCCAAGCGAAAAATTGGCTTGGGATCATTATAGTGGTATCAGAGCTTTGATCTTCCAAACCTATGGAGGGATCAACGCATGCAGAGGTACAGTGGGATCTTTATGGGCAGAAGGAAGAAACAAACAAGTGAAACAGAAGCCAAAATGGAGGGCTCAGGAGATGACCGAGAGCCACAAGGCTTGGCCTACTTAGCAGTCGAATTCCATAAGACCCTAAATCTTATAGAGAGCAACTTGGTCCATCACTTGCAGGAAATCCAGGAGACAAACCGAAGGGAACAGGCCGAGATCACTAAGACCTTAAAGAAGGTAGATGGGAATCTAAAAAAAATTTGATGAGAACCAGACGATGATAACCCAACTATTGATGAAGATGACTCATCAGGGGAAAGACCTTGAGACGTATGGAAACAAGGTGGCTAGTGGATCTGGTGGATCTTGTGGATATGGGGGATCTGGTGGATCCCATGGTGAAATTAGATACAATCCGGAGAAAGATCCCAGATCTGAGGGAATCCATGGAGGAGGCACGTCACATGGACAGATGGGTAGCAGAACTAACCCTAGACCATACTTGCCCACATTCACAGATGAACAGGTGCAGCAGGAGCAGATGGCACAGTGTACTAAGGAGTACTACGGCCTGGACATGATCATTCAAAGGCAGATGTCCCTGGATCAATATTGCCAACTCAAGTTCAGAAATAAGCCCAGGACGAACCACAGGAGCAGTTTTGAGTTTGAACGAAGAGCAGGGAAGATAGAAATCCCATACTTTGATGGTATGGCCTATTATCCCTGATATCTAGGGATAACTAGGAGATCATGTCTCGAGGCCCATAGGTCCTAGACATGGAGTACCGAGAGCAGGATTGACCTAAGCATGGCCCTGGAGGGCCCATCTTTCTTCTTCTTCACCAAATTTGTCCTGTCAGCAGCAATAGCTTCCATCACCACCGGCTTGGACTTGCATCGGAGAGGACTCTTTCTCCATGAGGTAATTGGTCCAAGGTATCATGATGTGTGTCATATTTGATCGTTATAACCCTCTTATATATGCATTAGGTTCCTTTCATTTCTGATGACTGCTTGGATCTTACACTAATCCACTTGACCATTGTTGGGGGTGATTGACGGGGTGACTTAGGAAGCTTGTATTTATGGGTTTTGGTTAGCCACCAAAGGGGATTTGCAGAGCCATCGTCCTCTCCCACCATTTTATCATTTTACATCTTATTTCCCCGCACATCTATCCCATTCCCCTAGTCTAGCCATTAGGATGACCTTTGAGTGTTACACTTTGTCTTATGGGAAGAAGGGGCTAAAGGCCCAGGGGGTAAAAGTAGCTGGTAAAAGATAAAAACCATAGGAAATAAAACCTAGAGATGCTTTGCCCAGGGGATCCCCGAGAAGGCAATAAAAAGCCTCTTGATAAGAAACTAAAGGGACCCTAAGAAAAATAATAAAACAAGACCTCACCAAGAGGATGGGAGGTCTCATCACGAGCCGACCCATTATGTTCATAGGTATCCAGCAGTATGACATTGCCATCATCTGGTCACCACGCCAGGGCAGTGACCTTTGGTTGCATGGCCAAGGGAAAGGGGGTCTCATCACGAGCCTGCCTTATCATCTCTGCGAAGATACCAGTGGGCAACACTGTCAGCTCTGGTCACCAAGCCAAGGCAGTGTCCTCTGGTCAAACCTTGAAGTAAAAAAGAGAGTAAAGCAATAAATAAAAAGATAAAGGCAATAAAGGGCTTGGAAAAAATGCATCCATGACGGGTACAGCTCGCCTCCTACAAAGGCACCCACAGACAATATCTGCCCTTGGTCTTACTGTGACTGGACATCCCTAAAACCATATCATCTCATAAAACATGGATTGAATGATCTTCTGAGGAAACTTTCCTTATCTTGTTGGTATCAACCCAATAGGTTATTCTGTCGGTTTCCTTATAGTGGATCTGTGTAATGTCTTTGAGCTCTTAGATGATATGTTAGGGATTTCATGCATGTATTTGATAACTTTAATGATGAAATATGATTTGCATTGCTATGATCCCGAGGAATGATGAGCCCATGGAGGGCGTAGTCTTTGATGTGCAGGACCATACCCGGTGGACAGGTACCAGTGGACTGGTACACATGGGGATATGATTAGTTCGGACCTCCATGGGGTTGAAGAGCCCATCAGATGGTTGTTGGGATGGCAGAGGCAGGACAATGTTGTGATGAGCCCTTGCACGAAGAAGACAGAAGGACGTCCTTACCAGGACACTTTGGCAGAGATCGACCTAGGGGGGATCACCCACTGCAGATGAGATGATGGCTTTTGATGGACAGGATACCACCCAGGGCAGGCTGGACG
>ML814323.1:6212-25923 GCA_009831015.1 Picea engelmannii | reverse complement strand
TGATGATGACGTCATGCCTATTTTGAAACTTTGGCTGATATAAAAGTTGCGGCTAGGTCATCTAATGATAGATATTGAAGTGTTGGTAATATCCATTAGCCTACTTTGTAAAACGTCCACCTCATTGTCTAGCAAAACTAACCCAGAAAAAAAAAGCTAACGTCACCCTCTAGCAAGTATAGTGATGCAACAACTTTATATGTGAGCATATTAATGATATTTAATGCGTTGTGATAGCTCAAGGATTGATTTTATACATTGAATGCTATATCATCTCCGATGTTATTGAGAAGCAGTATTATAAGCCATAGCCTTTATTGCAATCATTGACTTCATCAATAATTACTATTATTTATGCTCATATATATATTAATTGTTGATAGTCATTAATTTATGAAGTACTAACCACTGTTGCACATTTTAGCTTTATTGTTGCCTTGTCTCACAAGCAGGTGCCCATTCTTTGGTTTATCTTCTCTTTGACTATCCTCTTGGCAGTAATCTGTGAAGGGAAAACTCATCCTGATCCTTTAGAACCTTTGTCCTTCAGAACCCCAGATTACTAGGGACGTCTCCCTTGGGTCTAGCCACCCTAAATAGAAAGATCCCCCCATCGAGGTGACAGTGGGTGGGGAAGCTCTTGTTACGCCAGTTTGGTCCCTACCCTCTAGCTACTTGACCTTGACTACAAACTGAGTGATAGCACGGCCAAGATGATAGCACAAGCATGGATGCAAACGTTGGATACCTATCTACAGCTTAATCCCATGAGGGAGATGGAATCCATCAAATTTTCCACCATGTACTTAGATGCCAAGGCTTATGATTGGTGGTATCATGGACTCACCACACTAGGTGGCAATCAGATAGTGTCCTACACAGAATCCACTCAGAGGCTCATGGATAGATTTGATCAAGGAGATCCAGGGAGCTCACACAGCTGAGACAAACAGGTACGGCTGAAGCATTCATTGAAGAATTTCAAAGGTTGGTCGTGATGGTGCAAGATATATCACCAACCAGACTCATGATGCTCTTCACTAAAGGGCTGATGGAGCCCTTGAAGGGTTGGGTAAAGACTTTTAAGCCTACCAACCTACAAGATGCTATCTAAAGGACGAGGGACCTAAGACCAGCTGCTAGGCCGAAATTTATACCCAAAACACCTCTTAACGTTGGGGGGAGAGACCAAACGCCTCCAATGAATCAGGGAGGACATGACCCAAGGGGTTTTGACAGGGGTCGTGGCAGAGTGGACAAGAACACAAGGAGAGAACTAAGGAGGAAGAAACTTTGCTTCACTTGCAAAGAACCATGGAACCCGACACATAAGTGCATGGGTCGTGGTCAAGTGCATTACATAGAAGTAACTTCAAACAACGAGGAAGAGGAGGAGATTGGCTAGATACAGAACATTGAGGCCGAAACCCTTGAGACAGTAGAGGAAGAGATCCCAGGACAAGACAGTACGGCTGAGGAGAAAGCCACCTTAGCATCTATCAGCGAAGTGCCTAAATATAACACCTTCCAGATGAAGGGAGTCTTGCAGAGACAGAAGTTATCAGTCCTGATTGATGGGGGTGCCTCTCATAACTTAATTGATTCAACATTGCTAAAAAGGAGGCATATACCCACAGTATAGTTTGAAGGGTTCAAGGTGGAGGTAGTAGGTGGGAGCACTATGCCTTGTGATAGGTACATTCCTGGTATGAAGCTTACATTGGGTAGGCATGAGCTGGTACAGGACATCTATGTCATGGACCTTCCAGATACCAACATCATCCTTGGAGCTTAGTGGCTCAGTACGTTGGGGCCCATCACCACCAACTACAGAACCATGGAGATGTCGTTTACAAAGGAGGGTGGACGAAAGGTAGTGCTCCGAGGCATGACAGGGAATGCTGCAAAGGTGGTCACGACCAAGAGGATGGAGGCCATCTTCCGAAGAGATGAGATAGTGTATGCAGCATAATGCAGGATTTCAGCACGTGTGGATGAGCAGGGTAAGATTCACTACACCCTTGAGATCCAAGAAATCCTTGACAAGCACCACAAGGTGTTTAAACCAATTCCTCCAGGGGTGCCACCAGACAGGGGGTTTGAGCATATTATTGAGCTAGAGGGAGGATCTAAACCAGTCATCACCACACCATACAAGCATCCGAACAAGTACAAGGACGAGATAGAAAAAGGCCATCAAGGAACGTTTGGACATGGGGCACATCAGGACGAGCACTAGCCCTTTTGCTTCTTCAGTAGTGCTAGTTAAGAAGAAAGATGGCACTATGAGGATGTGCATTGAATTCAGGGCCTTGAATGAAAAGACAATAAAAGACAGGTACCTAATACCAAGGATTGATGAGTTGCTAGATGAATTGCATGGAGTTGTCTACTTCACAAAGATTGACCTTCGTTCTGGCTATCATCAAATCAAGATGAGGGAGGAGGACATCTCAAACACAGCCTTCAGATGTCATTGCGACCATTATGAGTTCTTAGTGATGCCCTTCGGGTTGACCAATGCCCCAACCACGTTCCAATCTTGTATGAACCACATGTTCAACAAGCACCTGTTGGTATTTTTTGATGACTTGCTCATTTACAGCAAGACGAGGGAGGAACACCTCCGACATGTGGATCAGATTTTGTCAATCATGGAGGAACAGTCACTATACGCTAAGGAGTCCAAATGTGAGTTTGGAATGAAGAGGTTCTTTACTTGGGGCACATCATTGGAGAAAAAGGGGTGCAGGTACATCAGGAAAAAATAAAAGCCATTATGGAGTGGCCTACTCCTAAGACACTCACAGAGTTAAGAGGATTTCTGGGCATATGCACGTACTACAGGAAATTTGTCAGGGGGTTTTCTTAGTTGTGTGCACCCTTGACCGATTTGACTAAGAAATGTGCCTTCAAATGGAATGAGGAAGCTCAAATGACGATGGACAATCTGAAGAAGGTGATGAGTACGTGCCCAGTCCTAGCTCTTCCAGATTTTGGCTTACCTTTCACCTTTGGGTGTGATGCCTCAAAAGAAGGGATAGGGGTCGTACTGATGCAAAATAGGCACCATCTTGCCTATGAGAGCCGAAAACTCAAGGGTCCTGAGCTACTCTACAACATTTATGACAAAGAAATGCTAGCTATCATGCATGCACTAGCCAAATTCCGGCAATATCTGGTAGGTGCACGGTTTGTGGTCAAATCAGATCATAACAGTCTCAAAGACCTTTTGGAGCAGAAGGACTTAAATGAGAGGCAGCGAAAATGGGTAAGCCGAATACAGGCCTATGACTTTGACATTGAATTTTTCAAAGGGAAGAACAACGTGGTGGTTGATGCATTGTCTAGGAGGCCATCCATCTTTTCCATGACAAGTGTATCAGTTGACTGGAAAGACCACTTGGTAATGGAGTATGCAAAGGATTAGTTCTCTTGTCAGCCACTGGATGGACAGGTATAGGATGATAACTTCAGGATTATAAATGACCACATCTACTACAAGGTCCGAATCTTTTTGGTTCCTGGATCGGCTTTCAAGGCCAAAGTATTGTAGGCATGTCATGACTCACCGATGGCAAGGCACCAGGGGATTAGCAAGACGTACAGGCAGGTAAGAGAGAGGTTCTCATGGAAGGGCCTCAAGGAGGATGTAATAAAGCATGTAAAGGAGTGTACTACATGCCAGGTGAACAAGGATGAGCATACTCACCCAGCAAGATTACTACAACCCTTACCCATCCTAGAGCACAAGTGGGAAAGCATATCCATGGACTTCATCACCGGGTTGCCAAGAACACAAGGGAAGGACTGCATTTTTGTGGTGGTAGATAGGTTGACGAAGTTTGCACACTTCTTCTCCATAGCCACAGACTTCAACGCAACACAGCTGGCCGAACTGTTTTTCAGGGAGATTTTCAGGTTGCACGGTCTACCCAAGACCATTGTCAGTGACAGGGATAGCAGGTTCATGAGTAATTTTTGGCAGGAGTTGTTCAGATTGGTTGGTATGGCCTTGACCCCTAGTAGGTACTAGGGGTCAAGGCCATACCAACCAATCTGAACAACTCCTGCCAAAAATTACTCATGAACCTGCTATCCCCCTCAAACAGATGGGCAAACCGAGATAGTCAACAAGTGGGTAGAAGGCTACCTCAAGAATTATGTAGCAGCGCAGCAGAAGGCGTGGGTCAGATGGTTGCATTTAGGAGAGTACTTCTACAACACCACTCAGCACGTGTCCATAGGCATGTCACCATTCAGGGCCTTGCATAGCTATTCTTTTGTGGAGATTGCTTTCTGTGACAGTAGGGCACCTATGGTACAGGATTGGGTACAGCAGAGCCAAGACATCCTCAAGGAGCTGAAGGATCATCTATAGAGAGCACAAAACCAACAAAAGGCCCAAGGAGACAAGCACAGAACCAACAAAAGGTCCAAGGAGACAAGCACAGAGTTGAGCGTACTTTTGAGGTTGGTGACTTAGTCTATCTAAGGCTACAACCATACAGACAAGCTTCTATAAAATGAAGCGGAGCAAACAAACTGCAACCACGTTTCTTTGGGCCCTACAAAGTTAGCAAGAAGATAGGGGCCATAGCTTATGAGCTGGAGCTCCCACAGGGTAGCAGGATACACAATGTCTTCCATGTATCCTGCCTAAAGAGGTACTACCTCCCATGGATGAAGAAGGGCATCTTGTTTTGATTCCGAAAGAGATACTAGAGGTTCGGGAGAAGAGGCTCAGGAAGAGAAGCATCAAAGAGTACTTGATCAGGTGGAAGGATCTACCCATTGAGGATGCCACGTGGGAAAATGAACAAGTGGTGAGAGAATCAGGTTTGGAATTGCTTGAGGGCAACAAATTTCTAGCAGGGGAGACTATAATGTCCCCCGCCTCTTGTTGAAGAGGTATTAAGAAGACTCAGTGGCCTAGGCATCCCCACTAAGCCATAGTCTCACACTAAGGGGAAGGGTCAACCAAACTAAAGTAATATTATTAAGTTGACTTGATGAAAAGGTGAAAAAGAGTTAAAAGATAACTCAATGGAGGAATAGAAGCGTTGGAGGTTGAGTTAGGAGTTAACCCTAGGGGTTAATCAAACTCAACAGAGAAATAGAAGAAAAGTATAAAGGGAAGACTAGGGTGCACCTATTATTCATTTTGGATTTTGGTATTTTGCTTGTTGATTCTCTTGAGCATACAATTTGAGGTTTTTTATATTACATACCCTAGTGAGCAGCTCAGTAGTGAAAGATTCCACTCACCTAGCTCCAAGCTTGGTCTCGGGGATGAAATACTCCACCCACACCATTCTATAGCTATCATCGATCCAGGAAGACTAGCAGCGTCGTACAATTTGGATCAGCAGGGCCGTACCAGCTAGGGTTTTCTTGCAAGGGCGCAAGAGTGGTTGAGGAAGAGTTCAATCCAACCAAGGGAAGAAGCTTGAGAGTTTTCCAACATTAGGGTTTTTCGATCCAGCATTAGGTCTTCTTGGAGGAGTTATCACGTCCCCATCATTTACTGCAGGTTGGGATGATTTCAGGAGGAAGGGTACGACTTGGAGATTCACCAATTCTCAGATCTAGAAGGCTATAGTCTAGATTTGATCTTGAGACTTCTCTCAAGTGCTTGTGGATGCCCGTTCTATCATCCGGGAGAGTTTCAGATGATTTTGAGGCCCCATTCAGCTAGGCAATACTATTGGCCATATTCAGGGTTTCAGGAGGGTCGTACCATCCTAGGGTTTCTGCAGATTGAGGAGGAAGCTTCAATGTTTGAGCTTCATACTTCAAGAGGAGGCTTCCATTGCCTTGATCTATCATTGGGGAGAGTTTGGCAGCATCAAGAGAGCTATATCTTCAGGAGGGCCAAACCTTTAGTGTCCTTTGTCTTCAACAGGCCGTACCAGCAATCATTAGGGCCGTACCAGTTGCTTGAGGGGAGGCCGAAACCCTGGTCTTGCAGTGGAGCATTCATCTTCTATTGGCACCCTTTGCGAGGCTTGATTTGTATTTTCGGGAGCATTTTGTATACAGCTCTAGTATTGCCTTGAAGCCATCTATTCAGATTTGCTTCTCTATTGTATCAGGTGCTTGCTTTCTTATAATAAAGTTCAGCTATTTGCTTGTGGTTTCTATCTTGTGTAGTGTTGATGATCTTCATATGATGTCAATGATGTTTATGTAAATCCATGGTTAAATAACTGAATAAACCCTAAGGCTGAAATATTCATGGTCAACCTGCATACACAACAAATAAGAATCAAATCAGTGGTTAGTTAGTGATTCCAAGCGAAAAATTGGCTTGGGATCATTACACTCCAGGATGCTCTATTTTCCCTAGAAGGGGCTAACGTCTCCCTTAGAGGGGCTTGAAATCTCTTTTCAGCTTGATTAGGGTTTTAATTTGACATTTTAATGTAAAAACAGTATGATTTAGTATTTTAGCCTTATCGGCCTTTTTCATGACCTAAAATGTAAAATTAGGTCATGGTATTGTATAAATGAAGGATTTTTACCTTCATTTTTTCATCATCTCACACTCACTCATAGTGAGGTCTGAAATTTGCGCCCTCTCTTGGTTTATTGGCTGAATTTGTGAGGCACATTTGTTGAAGGAAGACTTTTCTTGGCATATTTTGGCATTTCTCTTAATGGAAGGTGTTACAACTAGGGTTTGCTATGCTTTTTCTTGGTGATATGTAAGTATTTTTCTGCAAAACTTCTTGATTGAATGGTTGCATTACTTATTTCTTGCATATATTTAGTTTTGTTAAATAAACCCTAGGTGACAAGCACACAAGTAGGTCCTTGTCTCATGTCCCCATTGAGAGATTTTTTAGCCATTGTTTGAAGAAGGAGAGATCCTAGCCGTAGCTACACTCTCATTATTTCTTCCCTTTTTGCTAGCTATTACTATTTACAAGCTGAGAAGAATGAGACATCTTGAAGCCTAGGTTTTCTACACTTTGGGTTGATTTTTCTAGGGTTTGCTGGTAGAGCCTTGCTGTAGAAACACTTTGCTTCATCAGACCCTCTTGTCTTGGTTTATGCTATTTCTTCATCTAGCCGTGATTTTGATTGAGTTAAGGAAAGAGGAGAGAGCATTGAGGCCTAGTTTCCCTACACCAAGGTGAGCCTCTCTCCCCTAGGGTTTTGAATTTGAGGCCTTGCTCTAGCAACACCCAAAAGCTTCACCCTCTAGTCCTTAGTCGTATTATCCTGATCCTTCAGCTCTTGTGTCCTTCACTTTTGACTCCATTAACCCTAAGGCACTGATCTAAAGACCTCTTGCTTTGAAGTGAACTTGATCACAGTCATTTTCAAAACCTTGGATCAAACCCTAAATACTAACCCTAGCCTAGGAACTAACCTAACTAACCTATTGTTGCTGTCATCTTTAGCTATAATATCATTGGTGCAGCGAAACATTTTCTTTATAAGCAATTGAATGGTGATTAAAGGCATTAATTGAATGAAGTATTGATTTGTTGCATGAAATACCATAATGTTTCAGCATTTATTGAGGAAGTGACATAAATTTCATTGTTATTTTATAAATATTGACTTTGTCAATATTTATTGCCAAATTGCTTATAATATCAGATAGTCATTGATTTACATGAAGTACTAACCCAGTGAACAAGCTTGCATAAATCAGTTTGTTGTTGCTCTGTCTCGGGCAGGTGTATCTCTTTGGGGGTTTTACTTTATTATTGGTTGTTTAGCCGAACTATCTACTCGGTGGTGACTTGTGAGGGGAGAAATTACCCTTGTCTTTAAATCCTTTGCCTTCTCAAAACCCCAGGTCACCGAGGACGTCTCTCCTGGGCCTTACCACCCTAAACAGAAAGAACCATCCCATTGTAGTGACATTGGTTGGGATTGGTTCCAATTACGCCAATTTGCCTCTCCAATCTCTAGCCTTTTATTATTGCAACAAACTGTGCGATAAAAATGCCTACATGGGAGAGGATGTGGGATGACCTCGTCCAGGAGGAGACTCGACTAGTGGCAGAGGCTTTTGGACAGCAGCAACAGGAGCAACAGTCAGTTCTGGGTGATGAGGACCTTGCTCTTTGGACAAAGGGAGAGAAGAAGTCCAGCCGTGGAGGTCGACAGGGTCCCAAGTTTGGGGCCTCACCATAGGGAGGAGAGAGTAGCAGCAGTGGGCAAAAGAGAGACATGAGCACAGTGAGATGCTTTGCTTGTGGAGAGCTGGGTCACTATGCAAGACAGTGTCCCAAGAAGAAGAAGAAGCAGCAGGATGTGTCTACAGCGATAGCATAGGAGATAGATTCCAGTGATCGGTTTGCGAGAGAGTGTGCTTTCATGACTACTTTGTCTGTTGTTACACCATCCAGCACTAGATGGGGAGACAGAGTTGATAAGGACCGACTGACTCACACCAGTGATTCAGAGAGAGATGAGACTTAATGTACTTGGACATCTTCAGAGTGGGTAACTGGTCCACCCATGATAGCTACAGTTTCAGAGAAGCCGAGCAAACAAAGAGTTGGTGCTACAACTTCAGAGAATCAGAGGTTGATGAGGAGGAGCAACAGGTCACCACGGAGGCTTGCGCCTCACTTAGCTTCTAAGACGAGCAGATTAGGTTTTGAATCCACTTCAGGAGGAAGTTACTTGGCGAGAGGCCAAGTTGGTGACTCTTGGTGAGATACCAACAGGGGGAGACTCTTGGTGAGATGCCAAGAGAGTGACTCTTGGTTAGATGCCAAGAGTAGGTGGAAATCCTTGGTGGGAGACCCAGGTGGAGATCTTCGGTGTGATGCCTAGATCTAGGTGATATTGGATAGATGGAGAGTCAGTTCCATTTATAAATCACACAGATTGAGAAGATCTATGTAGACTACTTTCAATGATCAGGGTACAGCCATACTCATCGTGTATATGCCAGGAGGAAACCATGTCCACTATAGGGATGATATTGGTGGTGATGAGCACTTTCCTTGGTAAGTGGGAGTGTTGAGATTTGGGTACCTTGGAAAGTGGTCCCCCTTGTGTTTGTGAGCTTCTAAACACATGAGGGAAGCACTTTGTACCTTGTACTATGTACTTTGTGTCTAATTTCATTTTGACTTAGGATATTTAAGTCAAAAGTGAAATTTGGTCATTTTAGCCTAAAGTGACAATTAATTCAAAAAGTGGGTGAATTAATAAACATAAAGTGAAACTATGGAAACTTAAGTAAAGTGGGTTTTGGTTTGAGATTTATTTGGGATGATCTCAACCATTGATTAGGGATGAGATGAGATGATCTCATCCACCCATTTTTTAGGTTTCCTTATGCTTCCTAAAGGAGGGCGCAAGGGGCAAACGAGAGCTCATTCACTTGTATGTTCACCTAAGGAGCTTGGAGAAGGGCAAGAGGATGAGGATTGTTGCATTGAGTGAGGATAGCTTGGGCGCATGCTATCATGGAGGGAGGCATCTAGCCAGAGCTTGGTTTATTTATCGAGGAGAATTCATTATTGTGGACGACGCACTTGCTGAGGAGGGTGCATCAGTAGTGGGGAGGTCTTAAACCTGTCATATTGCATTGGGATTAGTTGCAGAGGAAGGCCACACATCAGAGCTTCATTCATGTGGAAGGGTTTTCTATTCTCAGCTCACAGCTTGCATCTGGAGCAGTTATGGTGGATTTGGTATCATTTATGAGGGGCGCACTTGCTTGGTTTGGACTTGTATTTCATCTTGAAACAAGCTACTATTGTAACAGGTTCATCTATATTTTGTACTTGCTATATTCCGTCATCTATTCTCCTCATTTATAGACATATATCCCAAACTGGTTTTCCCCGGAGGAGTTTTATCCAAGCTCATGTTGACCAAAAATGCATGTGTTAAATTTATGCATTCTTAGAAGTGTAGATCAGAATTTTAAAGTTAAAGATATAGAGGTAGTGTTATTTGTTTTAATGAATATTGCATGTGCTAACATTGAGTAAAGAAAACACTTGCAAGAGCACCTTAAAAGAGAACTTAACTATTAAATATTGAGCAAAAAGTTTGGTGATTGTTTGTTGTCCTAAAACAACAAGAGAAGACAACCACACTGTTGAAACTTAGAGCCACACTTAAGGTCAAGAACAAACCTTATATGGCAGCCTCATAGGACCTCAGAAAATCTATAGGTGTCTCCTATGAGACATCTTGTTTGGAAGTTAAAATCATTAAAATTTGTTGTCATTGAGTGGAAAAGTTCTCAATGTAGACTTGGTTAAAATCGAAGATGAATTAGAGGTGGCCTTCAAGGGTGTGGTTGATGGGGTGTGGTCTCACAGTGATTGGTACCTTATTCACTCTTTTGAGGATAGAAAGATGAAAATTATTTCAATTGACGAAGAGTCTTGGAGGCAAAAAGTCGGGCCATCTGGCTTAAGCAAGGTGACCAAAATACAAAAAAAATTCATAAATTTGTAGAGCACAGAAGGAACATTAATTCCATATGGGAGGTGTTGGGTGAAGATGGATCTATCTTTACAGGTCAACAAGGATTGAGTTAGCTGCAATTAGGCATTTCAGTTACTTTTTTGCAGATCTCGATAATTGTAAAATTGTGGATCAAAAGTAATTGAATTGTTTCCGAAACTATTTTTAGAGGATAAAGTGCAATATATAGGGAGTGATATCAGTTTTGGGGGAAATCAAAAGGGTAGTAGAAGGTTTCTCAATGGATAGGAGTCCTGGCTCGAATGCGTGGACTGTTGAATTTTTTCTAAAATTTTGAAGTTGGATGGGGTAGACATTTTGGAGGCTGTAGAAGAATATAGGACACAGGGATCTATGTCGGGTTCTTTAAATTTTACGTTTATCACTCTTGTCCCAAAGTTTGTCTCTAGTGCTAGATATACCTCGATCAGGGCAGTGATCTCTATTGCAACAGATATGGGTTGGAAGATCCATCAAATGGATGTGAAGGTCGTATTTATGAATGGTCTCATACTGGAGGAGGTGTACATTGAGCAACCATTGGGCTTTGAGGTGCATGGGAGAGATTCTCATGTGTGCAGACTGAAGAAGGCATTGTATGGGCTAAAACAAGCTCCCAGAGCTCAGTATTCTAGGATTGATGCCTAGTTGGGATTTGAGAAGGGCGAGGTGGATCCCAACCTGTACTTCATTGTGGTTGGATAGGATCCTCTCATACTCTTGCTATATGTTGATGATATTTTCATTCCAGGGGTTGAGAGACTCATTACTAGCTGCAAGGAGAGCCTTGCTTCAGAGTTTGAGACTACAGATATTGGACCGATGCATTATTTTTTGGGATTAGAGGTTTAGCAGGAGCCTTGACACATCTTTCTAGGACACGGGAAGTATGCTTGTGACATTCTGAGGAGATTCCAGATGAAGGATTGTAGGCCCATGACCACAACCATGATTACTAACTAGAAGAAGCTTCATGCTTATGAGTCACAATTGGTTGATTCCACTTTATATCGTTAATTGATCGTTTCATTAATTCATTTGGTCAATACTAGACCAAATATTTGTTTTGTTGCCAACACTCTTAGTCAATTCATGGTGGAGCCTAGGAGAGTGCACTGGGTGGTAGAAAAACATGTTCTCGGGTATCTTTGTGGTACAGTGGATCATGGTCTAGACTATCTGAGAGGAGATGGAGTTCGATTGGTGGGCTATACAGATTCAAATTGGGCAGGATGTGTCAGTGACAAGAAGAGTACTTCTGGATGTAGTTTCAGATTGGGCTCAGCAGTGGTGTCTTAGTTCAATGGGAAGAAAAATTCAGTGGCTTTGAGTTCTACAGAGGTTGAGTATATGGCTGCCAGTCAGGCCAGTTGCGAGGCCCTTTGGCTTCGCAAGTTACTAGTGGGATTATTTAGTGTGTAGTTGAGACCCACTATGATTTACTGTGACAATCAGAGTTGTATTAAACTCTCTGAGAATCCAATTTTTCACGATAGGTCTAAGCACATTGAGGTTCGATATCACTTCATCCGGGATTATGTTCAGAGAGGAGCAGTTGAGCTACGATACATATCAACAGATGAGCAGGTTGCGGACATACTCACCAAATCCTTGGGCAAAGTAAAGTTTGTATTCTTCAAGGACAAGCTTGGAGTGGTGAGTAACACCTTCCTTGATAAGAGGGAGTGTTAAAATAATTAAAAAGTACCTAGGCAAGTGTTTCTCATCACCTAGGCACCTAACAGGTGAGAAAGTGCCTAACGTGGACCATCGTCATTTAATTTATGAGATGTAAATTAAAAGTGACTTTTTGAACTTAGGGAAAGTGGGTGACTTAAGTGATTTAATCTCCACCATTCATCTCGTCTAATCTCAACCATTGGATGAGATGACCTTTCACCTTCTCCTCATTGAGTTGATTAGGGTAAGGAGGGCGCACCCGTTGGGGGTTGTTGAATCATTTTGTTGAAAGAGCAGGAGAACGGAGAGAAGTCGAGCAGACTTGAGGAAGATCATGTTTGCATCTTAAGGTACACATTCCAAGGCAACCTTGGGCACACAAATTGAGGAAAGGTACAACCTTAATGGAGGCCGTACTGTACGAATTTTGAGGAGGTCGTACCGCTGAACATTGGCATAAAAATCAAGGAAAGGTACAAAACAGTTAAGAAGGTCGTACTGTATGGATTTTGAAGGTCGTACTGTTGTTTTTACTGCACAGAAATCGAGGAGGAATTTTGTATGATTTTTCTAGGAGATTGGCACGATTCCCTAGTGGTCGTACAACATTTATTGCCCAGAATTTGTGATGCAACATTTGGCACGAATTTTGAGGCATCTATACAACAAAAAGAGGCACAAAAATCGAGGTGTTGATCTGTGCATATGTACGGGAAATTCTAGCACAAATTTTGTGGAGTTTGGCTCAGATTTTTATGTGGAAGCTTGGCATGGTTTTCGAGATAAGTCTATCTTTAAATTTCTGAAATAAATTTCTGTTGTAACAGAAAATTATCTGACCTCTAAAAAATAATAAAAATCCCTCTCACTGGTTTTCCCCTCGTGCTTTTTTCCAGGGTCAAGTTTGACCAAAAATCTCTGTGCAATTATTTTCTGATTATGGTGCTGTGCTGATATAGTTTTAATTCTGCATTAAATGTTGTTCAAAATCCTCATGTTCAAGTTCTGAAATTTTGTTTAAATGCTAAGTATTTATGTCTGTCATAAATATGGGTTTGGGCATTAAACACTAATAAAAATCAGCAAGACTTGCAATTGGGTGGGGTCTGAAATTTTACAAGAGGTGCCTTCTATTGAACAATTTGGTTTTCTTCTGCATAGATAGATTTTGGATGTTGTGGGGGTGGGTCAAGAATGCCTTCATAGCATAAAGTCAAAGAATATAAAAGCTTTGGTACTTAAATTGGATCTTCATAAAGCTTATGATTGTATAAATTGGTATTTTCTCTAGATGGTGTTGCTTCAGACTGGTTTGGATCTTCAGGTTACAAATTGGATTCCCGGATGTGTAGTGTCGGCTACTTTTGTTGTCTTGATAAATGGCGGTCCAACAACGTTTTTCATAAGTGCCAAAGGTCTCCGTCAAGGATTCTTGCTTTCGTCGTTGTTGTTTATCCTAGTCATGGAAGGATTGAGTTTATTACTGAAACAAGTGCAAGTTGAGGGTAGGATTGGAGGCATAAAGGCTTCTAATCTTATAAAGATCATTCATATGTTGTTTGTTGATGATGTGTTGATAATGGCTAAAGGTTCGTTGTTGGAATGGAGAGTGATTGGTGAGATTATTCTCTGTTTTGTAATGCTGTGGGACTTTCCATAAATGCCCCAAAATCCTCCTTTCATTATTATGGTTTGAGCTCTACCAACCTTGTTTCTTTTAAGTCTTTATTTCATTATCAGTTTGTGGAGTTGGCAGTTGGTTTTCGGTACCTGGGTTTTTATCTCAAGTCGGACATTTACCGTAAAGCGGATTGGAGATGGCTCTAAATAAATTTGATAAGCGTATAGGGAACTGGTGTTATAGGTGGCTCTCATTTGGAGGAGATATGTCCTTGCCAAATCAGTTTTGGAAAGTATATTGGTTTATTGGTTATCATTGCCATGTATTCCTAAGTCTGTTTTAATCTTGATTAGAAGGAAAAAATTTAGCTTTTTATGGACTAGGAATAGGGCTAAGGAGAGTGTTTTGTCATTGGTAGATGATTGCTCGTCCTAAAATTTATGGAGGATGGGGACTGAAGAGTATGGATATGTTTGGATGGGCACTGGATACTAAAAGCTTATGGAGATGCATGAAAAAAGATGGATTATGGAGCAACGTAGTGAAAGATAAGTATCTTCATAATTCTTTTGTAAATGCATGGTTTAGAGGGACCCCTCTGAGATATTACAGAGTATCGAATTATTGATGTTGTCTTTTAAATTCATTTAACATCGTATTGGATTGACTTGCTTGGAAGACTGGGGTTGGTACATCAACCAAAATATGAGAGGATTCAATTATTGGGTTGTTATCTTGTTCGAAGTTGTCAGAGAATATTATTTCCATCTTATGGGATAGAGGGTTCCATTATCTTTTTCATGTGGTCTCTCCTCCAAGGTCGGGTTTGGTTATGTCACAGTGAATGTCGATAGAGGATTTGGGTCTTGATGGGTTTTTAGAAGATGAATGGAAGGTAGACATCAAGGCTCTCAACTGGTTTAGTGTTTACCTATCAAACTGTCTGAATGAGTTATATTGGTCGTGGAATGTAAATTCGGGGGAGGTTACTGCTAAGGAAGCCTATGCAACGTTTTCATTCCCGTCTTCAAGGTGTTCTACGAAGTGGTAGCAAAGGGCGCCTTGGGATTGGAATATTCCAACCAAACTTAAATTGTTCAGTTGGATCCTTTTGGATAATAAAGTACTAACCTGGGGAAATTTGTAGAAGACCGAGGATATGGGTCCTAGTATTTGTATGCTATGTTTTCAGGGAGGCGAATCTATCTATCATTTAATGGTTCAATGTCATTTTTCTTAGCTAGTTTGGAAAGAGGTGTTATCATATCTTAAATTGAGTTTCAATTGGAATTTGCAGCAACTGAATGTCTGTTTCAGAGTTTGGACGCTTTTTTTTCCTCTGTTTAAAGTGTTGTTGTGTTTTATTTGTTGGCATTTGTGCTTACACAGGAACACAACGATATTTGAGGGGCGCATGGTCTCGAATAGAGTTGTTTACTTTCGGGGGTTCGCTATGCTTGAGAACTTTCAGGTTGTTAAGAGATCTAAAACAAGACTTATCAGACCGATTGAATTAGCGATGGATACCTATTAGATGGTTAGATGGAGCGTCTTAGCACGAGAATTCGAAGTGTGGAGCTGGTGGGATGATTAAAATAAATTGGTCGATCAGTTACAAGTGGAGGTTCAACTGTGGAGCTGGCACAAATACTCGTGGAGAACTGTTGGAAGTTTGGGCTATTCTATTGATGACAAACATATTACATATTTATCAATTGCAAGTCATGGTGGATTCAAATATTGTCATTGATTGGTTGAATCATCAAAGTGACATTCAGGTGACGTGTTTGCACTTTTGGAAGAAACAGATTCGTAATCTAATTTTGGAATTTTCTTATATCAATTTCAGTTGTATATAGAGAGAATTCAAACAGGATGCAGATATGATGTCAAAGAAGGTTCTAGATCTTATGGAAGGCAAAATTTTCTATTATCAGATAGTGGAAGGTGCCTTGGGTCCTAAAAGGCACTTAGACATTTTCTAATCTTCTTTATTTTGTGTTTGTGTTTGGATGTTGTTCATGCTTTTGGTGCATGTAAGTTGTAAGGAGACAGTGATTTGGGGGACTGCTTGATTTTTTTTGTGCTGTTGAATTTGATTGTCATTATGTACTGAAGGTAACTTTTTATATTTATTATAATATAAAGGAGATTTTTCTAGCTGAAAAAAAAAAATTCACACTATGATACATATAAATTTAAATCCATGAATGGTAGGTGATGTTTACTTAAGTGAATCAAATTTTGAGTAGATTATATTGTTGTTATTGGTTGACATCTATTTTTTATATTAACTAGTTCACAAATTTGTAAAATTGGAAAAAAATGAAAATGTCGGAGGAAGTCCGATGTTTCCTTGCTTTAATACTTTTGCATTTAATGACTAAGAATGAATGATGTGTAATTGCATGACCTTTTTGGAAGGTGATCTTGGTATATAGTATTTTGGTAAACTCCACATTAATTTTTTCACTTTATACTTTATTAATTAATAAAGTATGATATTTTGATGGACTAAAAATTTACTTTGAGAACTTATAACTTATGTCATGCAAAACAATTAAGAATTTCAAGTGGTGTGCATTGGATCTCGAGCATGAAATTTTATAATGCATGGACAATGGAAGTACATTGATGTGAATGTCAATTTTTTCAAGCACTTTATGTTTAAATACAAGTAATGATGTGTTGTCATAATTCTAGGCAAGACTCTTAGTAATCTAGGCTAGAGACATGCACCCAATATTTATAAATAACGATAGCGTGTTGTCATTGAACATTTAAAATTGTGGTTTGGGATTAATACACGTAGGGATACACGAGAGTTCAAATGGCTACCTTGAGACTTAATCTCGCTATGTTGGAAGTCTGTGTAACCCCTATTGGTACCCATTCGAGTAGTATTGCATTAGACAACACCTGAACCCAGAGTTTCACTTCCACGTACCTTCAAGTATATCAGAAATCCCCTAGGCATCATGAAACCAACCATTCATCCGTTGGACTATTACAGTGCACCGAAAACAACATTCGAGAAGATTACTCTATAGTACCGTGGGTATCCAAACCTACGGATATATTTGAGGGATGTAGAATCATATGGCACACCCTTGATTAAAGCATTTTTTTCTTTTTTTTTGGGTCTTTCCTATAATATCTAATGTTTCACAAACATTCAAGTTTAATTGATCACAAAAGAAAATTTAAATGCATGATAAACACTTGAACAATATTCATCATTTGGAGAAATACGTTTTGATCATTTTTCATTTGCATAAAATAAATCTTATCCTTTTTTCTCACATGTACATAAACAATAGGCTTAGAATCTAGTTTAGGGATTCCCCCCTTAGGTAGGAAACTATTCATCCAAACCTATAAGTGTGGGGCAACATTGTCGAAGTGACAGTGGGCAACTTGCCTGTAGTATCCTTAGGTTTTCCCCTTGGAGATGTTGGAATTTTCCTTTAGGGAGAATTCAAGAGATAACACGAAGTAATTGAATTTAGAAATAGCCACTATGGGAAGCCAAAACTACATAAGTGATCTAGTTTTCAAAGTGGCTTATTTCCAAATGGTTAAAAGACCCAAAAATCCATGGCTTCAAGAAGCATGTGCTCAATAGGCTGGAGGGAATAAAGAAGAGAGATTCACAACTATAGGAACCTGATAACATGACGAATTAAAAAAATCAATGAAAAAAGTATACTGGATAATTGGCATCAAAAAGCGAAAAATTCCATAATCCATAGCATTAAGAAGCATGTACATAGGAGGAAAAGTAGAGGGAAAGGAGATTTATGATTGAAATAACCCTATGAGAAAAAAAATTAAATCACAGTGAGTAATTGAATTCAATTACAAGCATTTCAAAAGGCCAAAAACACACAACTACTCTAGTTTAAAAAGTGGCCCATTTTTTAATGGATAAAAGAGCCTACAAGCAATGATTTACAAAAGTATGTGCTCAATAAACTTGAGGATGAAGGGAAATGAGAGTCTCAATCATAGGAACTGTGTATTTGACTTCAAAAATGCCAACACAAGAGAGAAACCTTGAAAACTAAAGGAGATATGAGAGGGTTCACAAATTATAAAAGTCTAGTTGGGAGACAAGGGTGACACTACTGAAAAGGGACAACGAAGGAATCGAGAAGGGAAAAAAACGAAGGGAGGCAAGGGCAATAATTCTCCCATGGAAGGAAGTGAAAAGGGGGAAGAAGGTATATTCCTTAAGAAAGAGTAAATCCAACCCATGGATAGTGGGTTCAACCCGAACTGGGCCACCAAAAGGATGAATTAGATTGGCAATCCTATAGGGCAAGGATGAAGTTACCAAAATTACCACAAATAATGTGAGACAACCTAATTTCCACTCTTAAAAGGATGGAACTGACTCAATAGGGTATAATTCTAAGTTCAAGAGAAAGAAAATTTCGATTAAAAAGAGAATCTTTGTTGATCAAGGTTGTGGGAATGTGATTGTTTCGAAGGATTTTGGTTTCATGCTTCACATGTTTTCCAACAATGGTTGCAAAAGAAGAGAAAAAAGTTACTTCCCAAATTACATTCATGTAAACCTACTTGGCTTATTTTTGTGCATAAAAGTAAAAAGAGAGGAAAGGAAAACAAATTGTTCACCTTCCACAAAAGTTACCCAAAAATAAAGGTTCCTTAACCCATTGTCCCTAGTGCGATCAATTGCTATTTTTTTCTATGGGTCCAAGCTCCAAGCAAAAGAACTAAGGCTAAGAGAAGATGTCAAAGGGAGGCAGTGAATGAGGGAATATGAGGTTAAATCAAGGAGCCATGGGAGACAAAATAAAGGGGGAATAAGGGAAGTAGCTTTTCATGATGTCAAGATGTTGGGTTTTAAGCCATGAACATGGAGATGAGAGTGAGAAGCCTTAGTGATCCTCCATGAATGGAGGGTTTCCACTACTATGGTAACAAACCATTGGAATAACCTAAGAAAAAATAGGTGAAATATCTGCACTCATCTACAAATAATCACCATTAATAGAGATTGTAAATGTTACAATGAGCGACATGGGATTTATTACCCCCTATAATAGCATTGGTGTTTTGAAGTTCTTTTTTCAACAAATCTGTGATCTGATGCAGTTGGAACGGAGCAATTTGAGTTCAGAGCAGGAATCTTCCTACGAGAGTTGATAGTTACTCTATTGTGAAACTTTTATGCTCACCCCAGCACGTGGAATACTTGTGCTTTCTAACGAAATACCTACCTGGTGGCGATCCCTGACAAAACTCATGCTTTGGAAAAGATGGAGACACTTGTTACAATCAAGCTCATAAAGGGCAATAGGAGAGCCATCCTTCAAACTAAATATGGCTGACATTAAGGAAATAATCAAAGTTGATCCAACGGGGAAATGGTCATTTCTCACATGTTACAATTGAAATATCATATGTTGATAGATTGTATCATTGTCCCCTTCTGATGACATGTATTGCGAAATGGCCATTTCTCGCAATGTTACAATTGATATATCATATGTTTATAGATTGTATTATTGTCCCCTTCTGATGACATGTATTGCATACCGTTTAGAATAGAGCAGACCAGCTAAGGGAAGCTTAAATCAAAGGTTGAAATGGAATCTAACAGTTACTATTGAAAAGGCGTTACATCTACAATGTTATTGGCTTCCTTTGCAAGTTGGTCAAAAATGCTGCTACAAACACGTTGTTTGTCGAAGGGACATTGGGTGTAGTATTCTATTGAAATAATCTACATCAACACCAAAATAGGTCAGGGTAGGTTTTGACCTTGTTGGTTAATAGTTGATGGAGTCCTAAGCCAACCTTTCAAAAAGAGGATTTTCTTCCCAGCACACTTTGGCTCATGGTGAGAAGGTTCTTAAGAGGAAGTCTACCAGCATGAAAGGGAGTTTAATGAACTCTCCAAGGCAGCATCCCAATGTTGAA
>ML814322.1:41157-94068 GCA_009831015.1 Picea engelmannii | reverse complement strand
TAGTTGTTAGAGGGTCATCGGTTATCAGTCCACAGAAGAGTCGGGGGTAGGAATAACTGAAACGACTAAGTCCTACAAATTCTTTGAATTTTCCTTAGAGGGAATGTCAAGTTCCTCTCTGTGGGAGAAAATTATTTCCCTTCATACAAACCATCCATCTGACCCAGGGCTCATGCTCATGTCCTTAACCCAATTGTTGCTAAAGGATTAGCACTTAGCCCCTAGAATTTCCAAAGTATCCATGTGACTAGGGTCTGGGAACCCTATGCTAGTCCAAAAGGGGCTAACTCTTTCAAGACTTCGGGACTAGTGAATCCACATTCCTCGAAAACAACCAAAGTTCGAAGTCATGAATCGATGAGGGTCGTTGATCGGGGGATTTAGTGTGGATCTATCTCAGCCGTTAGATCAGACGTAGGAAGGGAGGCATTAAGTGCTTTGGTGAAGTGCTACTTTAGGAGATTAGGAGTGGTATAGCACCGAAACTCCCAAAGGTTGGAGTCATAAAGTAAATATGGATCGTTGAAAAGGGAGGGGCACGTTCCCACAGATCAACTATCATCCGAGAGTCTGTGTAATTGGGCAATATAGGGACATGCAAATTTCCCCCGGAGCTCTGTAAGCCAGAGTAAATCCTATCCGTAGATGTTAGGTGTATATGGTGATAGATCCGACATGGTCCGGAAGGAAATCCAGGAGATACGCACCAAACTCTCAAATGTTTAACTACCAAAGTGGCGAGGGTTGTTGGATGAATGGGTATGTAGAATGTGATCCCATGGTCCAAAGACTTCTTACTCCGGAGGAATTTGGCCAAGGGTTTTCAAGGTGTGAAAACCGTTGAAGTTGCGAACGCCAAAATAAATCTCGATTGTTGACAGAAAGAAGGTGTGTGGCACTAGATCTGAGAGTTCAAAGACTTATCTCTTCAGGGGATTTGTTTCGAGAGGATGCAGTTAGCTCCAAAGCCCAGAGCTATGAAGTAACAAGGATCATGGATCTACAAACCCACATGGATAAACCTCAACCATACGATGGGAGTGACATGGCTCACTAACGTCATCCTGGGTGATGTGGACCTACGACTAAGGTGCCACGTGTCACCCATTTTTGGCTGATTCACCTACCCCTTATGCATGTTAGAGCATAACATGTGTCACCCCTCGAACCTCGTCGTGTGTCAGCTTCTGGTTCGTGCCCGCCTGACCAACGTAGTTGGTGACGTATTCAGGACTCTCGGGTATGGATAACTTTGGCATTCGAAAGATTTAGGATGTGATACAATATAGGAGCATTCAACGTAAATCATCGATCACCGAAGGGTCAAATCCACCGTGAAAGAATTCATAAGTTTTGAGTGTATTTTGATAAAGGAAGGTCCAATGATTATCATCGATCATCAAACACTAACAGACCAATGACGATCGTCGACTGCCTAAACATCGAAACATAGGACATTCAATGCTAAACGTCGAACGCCAATTGTCGAAGGGCTAAGGCCACATGGCAATATTTTGAGACTTTGGGGATTTGGACAAAGGTTTGTTACGCGCAAATCGTCGAAGCCCCCTCCTTAACCGTGGGATCTCAGTAGAGGACATGGATCGTTGATCTCCTCCTATGTTCGGTGATCTAAGAATTCGACAACACTGTCGGTACTCCCAAAGTCCGGGGACTTTTGAAGTGTTGAAACCTTCGCTAACAATTAAGAAGTTTTGAGTGTAGGTTGATAAAGGAAGGTCCAATGATGATCGTCGATTGCCGAGTTTCGACAGACCAATGACGACCATTGACTGTCAAAACACTGAAACATAGGACGTTCAACACTAAACGTTGAACATCGATCGGCTAAGGGCTAAGGCCACGTGGCAATATTTCAGGATTTCGGGGATTTGGAAAAAGGTGTGTTACGCATAGATCATTGAAGTCCCCTCCTTAACTGTGGGATCTCGACGAAGGATGTCGACCATTGATCTCCTTTGTTGTTCGGCGATCTGATAATTTGACAACAGTACTGGAACTCCTAAAGACCAGGGACTTCCAAAGTGTCAAAATCTTCGCTAAGCATACTCTTAGCTCCTTGTTTTCAGCCTGAGGTCAAAAGGAGGACCCTGCTAGTTGGTTTAAGCACTTAGTGAGAAAAGTAAACTTTGGGGGATAGAACAAGAAGGTTTTTCTTAAGTAAAGGACATAAAAATAACCAGGGAAAGCGAAAAATTTGAAGCCCCATCCCTAGAAAGTGTATTTATGGGTTGGGTGTGTTACAAATTGGCATCAGAACATGGAAACAACACTTAGCCTGCTTGGGCATATGCATGAGTCACATAAAATGTTATTAGAGAACTTATGGGGTAACTCCTTACCTTACCCCACTCTATAAGATACCTGTATGAACCCCTACTAAAGAGAGGAATGAAACCTTCTATTGTTGATAGATGTTTTGGAAGTCTGCAATGTAGGTTGCTAATGTTTCCAAATATATAAATTATTTCACTTTTCAATGATATGTGTTGTTCATGAATTGGTATATTAGTAACTAACAGAAAATATATATATATATATATATCAGTTTTTTCGAGCAATTAGTGAACAACAGGAGAACGGAAACGTAAAGGATAGTGACACATCAACAGTTGGGGGAGAGCTCCCATAATAGAGAGGAATAATCTAATGAAAGGAGGGTGGTGGAAACCCCTCCAAATTTGGTCAAAACTGTAAGAAGCCTCTTGGCAGAATTACAAATTTAAAAGGATGACAATGAAAGGTTCATCAAGGAGAAGGAAAATAAAACTGAAATTAATGCAGTCCTACTGCAAAGCCTATTAGATATACAAAGGAAACTACAGCATGGTCCAACTACCAATCATGTGAATAGGAATCATACTAAGCAAACTCCAAGTCCACCTGAAATACATAAGCATGGTCCTGAAAGTGGCCACACCAGGAGGAGCACCTCAAAGAAGGCCCAACATGGAACCAAGAGACATTCAATGGAAGATTCCTCTGGTGAGGATACTGACAACTCCAAGGAATATTCTAGTAGCAAAACTAGTTCCCATTCTCATATGAGAGGAAAGAAGAGGAAGCATTCCAAGAGTCGTGACCCTGAAGAATTCAAGAAAGCCAAACCACCCAACTTAGATGGAGATATTAAGAAGGGGGGAGAAGCAGAAGTTTGGTTACTCAGCTTGAAGAAGTACTTCAGAGTCCATGACTACTCTGAAAACTTAAAGGCTCGGATAGCCATTTTCAACCTGAATGGGAAGCCTTCCATTTGGTGTGAGGACCTTAGGAATGTTAAAGGAGTCCATGAGAAGGACATGTCATGGAAAAAATCTGAGAAATACTTCAAGAAGAAGTACCTGTCAGAAAAGTACTTTGATGTAAAAACCAAGGAGTTCTATGAGCTCAAGATGGGACAACTCACCATAGATGAGTATATCAAAAAAATTCTCTAGTTGATGAGGTATGTGCCCTACATAAAGGAATAAAAGGTAAATATGAAAGGGTTTATTAGTGGCTTACCTCAGTCCTTTTGGGACATAATTGAGTTTGATGAGCCAAATACCTTAGAAGATATTATTCGAAAAGCAAGGTATTGCTATGAGAAATTCAAGAGTAAGAAGGAACCCCGTGAAGACTGGAAGAAGAAAAACAATGTGGAATTCAAGAAGAATGGGTTTAAGTCCTCGAGATTTAAGAACCATGGTAAGAGCTCTAGGATGAGCCTTCCTCCCATAAGTGTGTATCAACAAAATTTTCCATCCCATAGTGCAAATAAACCATTCAGAGCAGCTCCAAGTAAGACTGATAACACGAAGAGAGAACCCTTGAAATGTTGGATTTGGAGAGGAACATTTACTAAGGGATTGTCTGCATAGGAAGCAGAACAATGGGATGGTCTACAACATCCAAGAGGCTAGCACAGTCAATGATGTGGCTAGGATCCTGCCATAAATTTATGCAGCATTGGATAATATACAAGTTGGCAACCAAACTTTAGTGGTGGAGCTGGAAGTTATGATCGCCAACCATCATGTTTCCATTTTAATTGACCCTGGTTCTAATTTGAGTTATGCTTCCCCTCAAACTATTGAGAAATGTAAATTGCAACAAGTTGAACATGTTAAATCATGGTTGGTACAACTAGCCAATGGAACCAAAAGAAAAGTAAAAGAGGTCATACTAGCATGCCAATTTTTCATGAGTGGTTTTCCCACCCAAGAGAACCTAAACATACTTCCTCAAGGATCTTATGATATGTTGATTGGCATGGACTGGTTGGTTGCCCACAAAACCAAGTTGGATTGTTACAGTAAAACTTTGGAGTGTGAAAATGAAAAAGGAAGAAGGGTAACCCTACAAGGAATTAAAAATCTTGTCTCAGTGAGACAAATATCGTCCCTCCAATTGAAGAAGTATTGCAGAAAGTGATGTCCCTTGTATGCAATACAAGTACTAAAATATGTTGAGAATGAAAAACCCAGCCTAGAAAACCATCCCATATTGAGAGAATATAAAGATGTATTCCTAGAAGAGGTATCAAGTCTACCTCCAAGAAGGGATATTGACTTTTCAATAGAAATTGTACCAGGAGGAGTGCCAATTTCTAGAACACCCTATAAAATGAGCACACCAGATCTAGTCGAACTCAAAATATAGGTGAAGGAGATGTGGGACAAAGGCTACATTTGACCTAGTCTGTCTCCATGGGGAGAACCAACCTTGTTTGTGAAAAAGAAAGATGGCACACTCAAACTTTGCATAGATTATAGACAACTCAATAAGACAACCGTCAAGAATAAATATCCCTTGCCAAGGATCAATGACTTTTTTGACCAATTAAAGGGTGCTACGGTCTTCTCCAAGATTGAATTGAGTTCTGGATACCATCAGTTTTGAATTAAAGATGAAGACATCCACAAGACTCCTTTAGGACAAGATATGGTCACTATGAATTTGTGGTGGTGCCATTTGGGCTTACCAATGCAACAACCACTTTCATGTTCTTAATGAATAACATATTCAGAAAGTTCTTGGATATATTTGTGTTGGTTTTCATTGATGATATCCCAATCTATTCGAAGAATAGGGAAGAGCATGAAAAACATCTCAAGCTAGTACTCCAAGTGCCAAGAGAACATCAACTCTATGCTAAGCTTAGTAAGTTTGACTTTTTCCATAAACAAGTCCATTACTTAGGCCATGTTATTTCTGAGATAGGAGTGATAGTTGATCGTAACAAGATTAATGCCATCATGGATTGGCCTACCCCAAAGGATGTATTTTATATCATATCCTTTATGGGCCTCACAGGATACTACAGGATATTCATAAAAGGATTCTCCAAGATTGGTTTCCCATTCACCTCCCTTCAGAAAAAGGGGGTTAAAGTCATTTGGACATAAGAATGTGAAGAAAGATTTCAAGAGTTGAAAAACCTTCTAACCAATGCACCTGTACTGAAGATTGCAGATCCAAACAAAGACTTCCTTGTGTGTATAGATGCCTGCAAGGAAGGGCTCAGAGGATTCCTTATGCAGGAAGGACATGTGATTTTCTACGAATCTAGAAAATTGAATGAGAATGAAGTCAATTATGTGACCCATGATATGGAATTGGCTGCCATAGTGCATGCTTTAAAAATGTGGAGGAATTACCTCTTAGGTAGAAGATTTGTACTTATGACATATCATAGTGGGTTGAGGTATTTGTTTGATCAAGCAAAACTCAATGTGAAACAAGCTAGGTGGATGTCTCTCCTTGGTGATTTTGATTTTGAAATAAAACATATCAAAGGAAAGGAGAATGGGGTAGTTGATTCCCTTAGTAGAAGTATGAAAGTAGTTCACTTGGGAGCGGTAAGCGCCAATGAATCAAACATCAAAGAGAGCGGCAAAATGGCACAAGAAACATATGCATTTTTCAATATCATGACATCATACCTAAAGAACGAGCCCATAGGGCTGAAGTATGAAGGTTATCATATCCTTAATGATGACCTGTTGACTTACAAGGGTAGATCATATATCCCAAGTTGTGACAACTTGAAGAGGTTCATAAAGGATGAACTACATAAGAGACCATATACTGGTCACCCTAGTTATTAGAAAATGATCACGACCACTAGGAAACTATTCTATTGGCCCGGGTTGAAAAAGGACATAGTTGATTACTTAGATAAGTGTATAGAGTGTCAGAAAGTCAATGTAGAGAACCAACACCCAAAAGGGTTGTTGCATCCCCTACCAATTCCTGAATTGAAATGGAAAACCATCTCCATGGATTTCATCACAGGATTACCAAGATCAACCAAACAAAATGATGTCATCATGGTAGTTGTGGAAAAACTGAGAAAATTTGCACACTTCATGCCTGTCAAGTCAACTTGCAAGGAAATAGATATTGCCAGCATATTCGTGAAGGAGATATTCATACTACATGGCATGCCTAAGGAAATAATATCCGACAGAGATACAAAGTTTACTTCAAACTTTTGGAAATCTTTGTTTGTTGGTTTTGAAACCAAATTGCTCTATAGTACATCCTATCACCCTCAAATTGATGGGAAGACAAAGAGGGTAAACCAAGTTTTAGAGGACATGCTGAGGATGCATGTGATGCACCACCCTAAGAAATGGGAGGACTACCTACTATTATCTCCTCAAATAACACAATCAAATTTGTTCATTTAGGTGATAGGAAGTCATTGAAAAATACATTTCTAAATTTGTTAAGGTTCATTTTTTAGAGTCTTATGTTTGTAATAAAGTTTGAAAAACATTGGATTTGGTTTTTATTTCAAAAAATTCAAAACACAGGTTTCGGTGGCTAATTGCCCCTCCAAAAGCGCTTCTAAGCCATGAAAGCCCTAGCTTTCGGCAGCTTAAACCCGAAATTTGGGGCTATTTTAGCCACCAAAATGGCAGAATCTTAGATACAGTCAATAAGTCTCATCACGTACCCAAATCGATGAAATTAAGGTGATATGATTGCAATTAGCTACTATAAAGACAGGAGGAAGGTCGATTGAAGACTTGGATCTCAGCTCTGCGTGTTATATCAAATATTTTTTTTTTTAATTTATGTTTAATAAAAGCACGTGGTTGTGTACTTCCTATCATTCAAGTTTACCAATCATGATGACTTCAAATATTTCACATCCCTTGTAATCAGGGCCTTTCTTAATGCATATCTCATATTTTTCGTTTATGTCACAGCTAAGCCAAACCTCCCTATTTTGCATTGTGCGGTCTCCCTCCAAGCCCAAATTTCCAATTGCAGGTGTATAGGAGCATTCTAGAAAATGAAGAGAGGAGGACTAGCTGTGAGGAAGGATCTTGATGATATTGGTTACTTGGAATCACACCCAGAGGTGTGTCAGCTCTTCAAGGATGCAGGATGTTACAAATTTTGTGAAAAATTGCAGATCTCTCACCAGCAAGTGGCAGAAGCTTTTGCTCTGACTTTTGATGGAATAAAAGTAGTCATTGGCCAAGATGAATTCCAGGTGGATGAAGCCCTCATAGCTGAAGTGACAGAGCTTCCAAGGACTAGAGAAAACCAGTTCAAAACCACCATTACAAAGGATATTGAATTTAGGTCCTACTTGAAACCCGAGCACAAGGGTTTGATATGGAAAAAAGACATTCCTTTGTCTTTTCTTGAAGAGAAATGGAAACACTTGTTAAAGGCCATCCTTGTTTACATAACTTGTGAAGGTAGGTACAATAGGGTGATGATCTATCACTTTAAACTCATGAACCATTTTACTGGTAGGAGCCCACTCAATCTACCTTATTATCTTCACAGGAGCCTGACTAAGATGGCTCATCAAGTTAAAGCCAAACCCAGCAAGGTGGAAGGTAGATTGTCTCATCATGGCTTGATCAAGCTATTGATTTGTGAGTTGTTGCAGAGAAGGAACAAGGATTGGGGCTACTTCTTATTTTGGAATGAGTTTCAGACAGATCTACAGCCAGAAGATAAAAAGAGATCTTCTTAAAAGAATTCCTCTACTCCCAGGAGTGGGAAAAGAAAGAGGAGAGCCATCTCTCCAGTGGCATATGAGCAAGATACTCTATCTTCCAAGCATAAGAAAGCAAAGAAGAAGTTGGACTTTTATGAAGACACGGAGAAGGATGCAACAAAGAAGACAAACTTTCTAAATTTTCCATATTCAGATTCAGATGAAGAACCAGAACAAGAAGAATTCCTTGTTGATGAAAATATAGAATTTTCCATGGAGCAAGCACCAGAGACTGAGATGTTCACAAATCCTGAAAAGGGTGAAACATCTAGCAGAAAAAGAAAGCAGAACAAATCAAAGAAGATGAAGAAACTCAAAGAGAAAATAGCACAGGAGGAAGTGCTAGAAAGGGTGATAAAAGTCAGATATGAAACTCTATCAAAGAATTTTGCAGAAACCAGTGCATCCCTAGAAAGATTGACACACAAAAGTATAAAGGAAAAGAAGAAGAAGAAGAAGATTGTAAAAGACTATAACAGTCTATGGAGAGTAGCTATGCATTTGAAGAAAAAGGTCATGTTATTGAGGTTGCAAGCCATGTCTTCAAAACCTCAGCCTCAACCATCTATTGATCTTGAAACCCTAGCAAATGCAGCCATCCATTTGAATGATCCAGAGGAAACCAACAGTTCTACAGCCACTCCAGAACCTGCTCAAGATGCAAAGGCTTCAGAAGATCAACCCTAAAGTGTACTAAAGCTAAGACAAAAGGTATTTTTCATTTTTGTTCAATTTTCACTAAGACAGGACTCTTGATGGCTTAGGATAACATTTCAACTATTCATTAGCCACCGAAAGTGGAGCTTTCGGTGGCTAATAGGTTCGGATTTTGCTCTCTCTAGCCACCGAAAGCGCAGACAGGGCAGAGAGACACTATTTTTGCACAGATCCAAGTTTTTCTCACCCAGATGCCTCAAGGATGGTTTGTAATGATGGATAATAATTGAGGGCATCAGTTTTAGGTTTTTGTTCCAGCTTTCAAGGTGCTAGCAATAGCCAGAAGATAAATTTGGTTTTCTATTTTTTGAGAAAAAACAGTTTTTTCTAAAGATAGCAATTTATCCTTATCCATCAACCTTGGAAGTTTTCCTGCAGCTATCAAAGATTATAAATATATGAATATCATCAAAGATAAGGAGTTGACCTATTTTATAGGATCCTTGCCTATTTCCTTGTGTCGGCTGTTGACTTTCTATTTCAAGTAAATTCGATCCAGTATTCGAGGATCTGGATATCTGATTTAAAGGCTATAAAACTACAAACTTTTGATGAACCAGGGATTCGACTTTGAGTTCTAAACTATATTGTTGTTGTGATAAAGACACTTTCTTTAATATATTCAGCCTACAAGCTTCTTTCATTGTTATTATCATACCTTCTTTTCATCTCTATTCTATGCCTATGAGTTGAAATTATTTCTTTGTCTCTGTTTAATGTCGTATGGTAACTGTCATCTTACCTTTGATTATTAAGCAAGGATCATAAGCATTCACTACTATTTTGTTGACCCATCATACATATTGTTTTATGTATGTTCTAGTTAATTGATTAGTTTCTTATCCATTTGATACACAACCTATTTGATAATAGCTCTTGAAGCCCTTGTATTGTTTGAATATACCTAGATTGTATTGAGGATACAATCCAGTGAGTTAGATATTCATCTTGATCCAATCATTACCCATCATTGAGTGAAACTTTTCAAGAATAGTTTAGTTACCAGGCATCTTTGAGATACAACCTAAAAGAGTTTCCTGGAGTGATAACAAATTGGCGTCGTTGCCGAGGAGAGGAGATTGAAGCTTAGCTTTCCTAGGAGATGACACAGAGCTGATCCTTGATGATAGACAAGGATTAGACACTACATTGGTTGTAATCATCTATTGGCGACTCCACAAGTTCATCCTGGCTCCAAAGAGAATCAATACTAGGGTGAATCCACAAGAATCACCTATGACACCAGTACCCAATCCAGAACTGATTCTCAGAAGAGAAAGATCATTTCAAGGTCAGACTTTAAAATCAGGTACTAAAAGTAATCCTCTTTCTCATTCTAATAAATCAGTAGCAGAAAACACTGAATCTTCTTCCTCTAGGATTGTCAGTGAAAGATCAATTGTAACAGCTGCAGAAGAACCAATTGTTTCTTATCAAGAGTAAAACGTCATTGCAAAAGAAGTGATAGGCTCTAATTTGGTTGAATATTTATCTAAGACCTTAGAAACAAATCACATCTCCTCATCTCTTCAGTCCTTTCACTCACAACAGGAAGAAGACCATATAAATATTCAACTAGTCTCCTTGTTGTAGAGCATATTCTTCAAGAAATGTCTGCTAAAGGTGAAGGAAACTTGGCTGAACAACTTGCAAATTTCTATATAGCCTCATATCAAACTTCTTTCTCATCAGAAATTTCACCCCCTTTTCAATTAAATCCCCCCGGATTTGAAGAATATGAGAAAATTATATCACCTCTCTCACCAATAGTCATTATGGTTGCACCTCCTCCATTGACCAAAATGCAACAGATTCTAGCTGCTAGATATGCACCTCTTGTTTTACAAAATCCACCTGCAGCCATGCCTACTAGTGATTACCAAATTTATATGCCAAAATTCACAGGAGAGGGAGATGTAACTGCAGAAGAACATATAGAAGCCTTCTATAGCTATGTCAAGAACTTAAACATAGAAGATGTTGATGTTTGGACTAGAGTCTTTGTCCAAAGTTTGGATGGTCATGCTAGGAAGTGGTTCAAGGAAATTCCTATTGGTTCTATAGCTGTAATAGAAGAGTTGGATGATATCTTTTTAAAACACTGGGGAGATAGAAGAGACTTCTTGTACTATATCATAGAATTTGGAAACCTTAAGAAAGAAAATGGTGAATCTGTATCTGAGTTCACTAAGAGATTCAACAGAATGTATAGTAAAATACCTGCAGAAATCAAACCTACAGAGACTTCTACCCAAATCACTTATGCCAACTTGTTTGACTCTGAATTATGTTTGCTACTAAGAGAGAGAAGGTCTACTACACTTTCCTTGATGCAATATTTTTCCCTTGAAGTTGAGTCAAATATCTTAGTTGCTCATAAGTTAAAGGGAAATGTTGATAGAAAAAGGCAGAAGGAAGAAGCCTCTTCCTCATCAATTCCAAATCCCAAGATAGACAAATTGGATAAGATGCTAGAGTCATTAACCTCATAAATGTCCAAGCTAAAGATTGAAAATAAGCAGCCTGCTAAGGGAAAAGGCTCCTATGAATACCCTCACAAAAATCCAAATCATAATCCAAATACTTTCAAGAGAAATAACCAACAAGAACAGATCTTGAGAAGAGAGAGAAATCCCACAGAAGATCATAAGGTTAGAGCCCCTCTCCAAAATATTGCGATGGATGAAGATGAAGATGATTTTCAAGAAGAAGAAGAAGATAATATTCACTGCGTTGAGGATGATGCAGAGAAATCTTATCTAACACAACATGATTATGAAGAGGCATTAATGAATGAACAGATAAATGAAAATTATGTTGATAATGGTATTTTTCAAATGGATGATAAGAACAAATACAATCTCATATCTAAGTCCAACACTGCCCAACAGAGTGCACCAACTCCTCCTAAAAAGACAGTTGCCCCTGCCAAGCAACAAATTCAAAAGGATCATATACCTCATAACCAGCAGATTGCCTTGAAATCCCCTTCAAATGTGAATACACCAATTCCTTCTAAGAAGATTGTTGCCCCTGCCAAGCAACAAATTCAAAAAAATCAAATCCATGATGATCAACAGAGTGCTTTAAAATCTCCTTCAAATGAGGTAAAACTTTCTGACAAAACCTCCTCTTCTTTCAATTTTGAAGCTGAGATACAGAAAATCAAAATTCCCATCCCTTTGGTTGAGTTAATGAAGAATGAATCATTTAAGAAATATATCCTCAAGACTCTTGATCCCAAATCCATATCTTCATCTATTGATATTCTTAATATATATGATGACAAGCCCAACAGTGTTTTAGGTCAAATGATTGAGGATAGAGATGAAAGTTGTCCACCTTTTTATATCTCTTTGAACATTCATGACAAAACATTGCATAACTACCTGCTAGACTCTGGAGCCTCTCACAATCTAATGCCAAAGGCAGTTATGGATGAGCTTGGATTAGACATTACTAAAACTTACCATGATCTTTTCTCATTTGACTCTAGAAAAGTTAAATTTCTCGGGTTGATCAAAGATTTGGCAGTAACTTTAACTCAAGCATCTATGAAAAATATGGTCATGGATGTAGTTGTAGTAGATATTCCACCCAAATGTGGGTTTTTGTTATCAAGATCACGGATGAAGAGGTTAGGAGGATCTCTTCAAATGGACCTTTCATACGCTACTATCCCTATTTTTGGAGGAGTAAACAAGAGACTATACATAGAGTCACAACTTGCCTACATTATCAGTGACGAACAAAATCCAGCCAACCATCATATTTACTCAGTTGACACAGGTATGGGATCTTGCATATTACAGTTTGATGATTCACTACCAGATTCATTGCTTCTTAAACAGCCTAGTGTTCAGCCCACAGAGGTGGGAGAAGATGACCTTTGGAGTATGTTCTTTGATGGGGCATATACTAAAGAGTCTACTGGAGCAAGGGTTGTATTGATTTCACCATCCAAAGAAACTACACATTTGTCATTCAATCTTGATTTCCAAGTCACCAATAATATTGAGAAATACGAGGCTTTTCTCTTAGGTTTGAATGCTGCAAAAGAAATGAAGATTAAGAGGTTGCAAGTATATGGAGATATTGATTTAATCATTCAATAGGTAAATAAGTCTTTCCAAGCCAACCATGTGAGACTGAAGTATTACAGAGATGAGGTTCTAAATGTGATTATTGCGTTCACTGAATTCAAGATCTCATATATTCCTAGGACCATGAATCAGTTGCTTGATTCATTGGTTGTTTCAGCCAGTACTTTCATACCTCCTTTCCCCCTAAGTTAAATTATGAAATTCAGGTAAAGTATAGGCCTTCCTTACCTGACAATGTTAAATTCTGGAAAGTATTCGAAGATGATGCAGAGCTAAGCAGATTTCTAGGATTGATGGATGAGTTTTCAAATTTACAAATTGATCAAGACAATGAGCATGATGAAGAAGCACAAAGGCCTAAATTCAGAAATAAAATTGAAGCCCATGAAATTGTGCATCTCTCTACCAACTGTATCCCCAAAGGTTTGGTTCCTTTAGAGAGGCCTTTTTATCATAATGACGTTGCCATTAAACTAGAAAAGAAGGAGGAAGATTCTGATGTGTTTCAGTTTAATGTAGCGAATGAAAAAAAAAACCCAAGTATGTTAATCTAGCTTCTCATTTGACTGATAAACAAAAATCTGAATATGGTGAATTGTTAAAGGAATTTTCTGATATATTTGCATGGCAGTATAGTGATTTGAAGACATACAATACAGACATCATACAACATAAAATTCCTTTGAACAAAGACACAAAACCTTTCAGACAGAAACTCGGATCATTCAGTCCAATGTTGTTGCCCATTATGGAGAACGAAATCAAAAAAATGTTGGATGCCAAGATCATCATCCCTCTTAGATACTCTGACTGGATTGCTAACCTTATTCCTGTTAGAAAGAAAAATGGTGAGATTAGACTCTGTGTAGACTTCAGGAATTTAAACAAATGCTCTAGAAAAGATAATTACCCATTGCCTAAGATGGAACATATTCTGCAAAAAAATTCTGAAGCTAGTGTCATGTCATTTATTGATGGCTTCTTAAGGTATAATCAAATTAAAGTCCATCTGGATGATAAAGAGAAAACAGCCTTTACCACACCATGGGGTACATTTATGTACGAAAAAATTCCCTTTGGACTAATGAATGTGGGAGAAACATTCCAGAGGGCAATGGACATTGCATTTGTGGGGGAAAAAGACAGATTTGTCTTGATTTATCTTGATGATATCACAGTTTTTTCGTACAGCCATGAAGATCACTTGTAGCATCTAAGAAAGACTTTCTTGAAATGTAGAAAATATGGTATTTCTTTAAATCCCAAGAAATCCCATTTTGCACTCAGAGAAGGTAAGTTGCTTGGGCATATTGTGTCTACAGATGGAGTGAAGATTGATCCTGCAAGATTTGAGTCAATTTAGAAATTGTCTCTCCCAAGATCCAAGAAAGATATCCAGTCTTTCCTTGGAACCATAAATTTCATCAGGAGATTTATTGCAAATTTTGCAGAGCTTACCAAGTATATCACATGCATGTTGAGAAAGGTTTATGAAGTAAAGTGGACAGAGGAAGCAAAACATTCTTTTGAATCTATCAAAAAAGCTATTATGACAGCCCCTATCTTAATTAGCCCAAACTTTGATAATAAAAAAATATATTTTCTCATTTTCTTCTAATGATACTATTGCAGCAGTGTTGTTATAGAAGAATGAGGATGGGCATGAGCAGCCAGTAGCATTTTACAGCAAAGTTTTGAGAGATGCTGAAATTAAGTATGACCCAATTGAAAAACAGGCCTATGCACTAATCAAATCACTCAAAGCATTCAGGATCTATATACTACAGGATAAGGTAATAGCATATGTACCCTCAAGTTCTGTAAAATATGTTCTTGTTCAGCCTAACATTGATGGTAAGAGGAGCAAGTGGATAGCTAAAATGATTGAATTTGATATAGAGATTAAGCCAATAAAACTTATCAGAGGCCAAGGACTTGCCAAACTTCTTGCAGAACACAATTGTAAAATGTTAGAGATAAATTTTGTTGGGGTAAATGCAGAAAGTGATCAACCTCAAATCTCAACAAAGAAACATAGCTATGATTTGCAGGTATCCTCTCACTTAGCAGATTGTGAATGGTACAGTCACATAATATATTTTCTGCAGAATTTGACAGCTCCACCAGACATGAACAAAACATGGGTGAGAGCTTTGAAACTTAAGGCCATTAAATTCTGCATAAATGATAAGATGTTGTTATAGAAAGATCCATCAGGGGTACTCTTGAGATGCATTAACAAAGAAGAATCAGTTCAAACAGTGACATAATTTCATAGTAGTGAATGTGGAGGACACCATTACAAGAAAAGCACTACTCATAAAATTTTGAGAGTTCGTTACTATTGGCCTTGTTTATTTTCTGATGTGTGTGATTTTGTAAAGACATGTGATAAATTTCAGAGGTTTGCAAGTAAGCAGCAATTAAAATCTCTTCCCCTCGAACATGTTGTGGTCAAAGGCCCTTTCCAACAATGGGGTTTGGATTTCATAGGGGAAATTCATCCACCTACCATCAGTCAACACGGTTGGATTTTAGTTGCCACTAGCTACTTCACCAAGTGGATTGAAGATATTCCTACCAGGAATGCCAATCACACTGTAATCATAAATTTCCTATATGATCACATATTTTCTAGATTTGGTTTCCCAAAAAGATTAGTCATAGACAATGTTGTTGCATTCAATGATAAAGCTTTGGTGAAGTTATGTGAAGACATGGGAATTCAGTTAGTGCATTCTACATCCTACTATCCACAAGGCAATGGCCTCACTGAGTCATCAAATAAAAGTCTGGAAAGAATTATAAAAAGGTTGCTTGAGATGAATACAAGGGGTTGGGATTCAAAATTGGAATTCGCTTTGTGGGCTGACAGAGTGACCAATAAGAAATCAATCGGCACATCTCCTTTCAAACTAGTATATGGCACTGAGGTTGTTTTTCCCATTCAACTTGCATTACCAGTGGCCAAATTTCTTCAAGAGGTAGATTCTGAGCCTAATGATCTTACTAGAAGGATTCTTCATTTAGTGGAGTTGCAGCAAGTCAGAGAACAATTGTTGGAAAAAACAGAATTTCGTCAAAGAAGGATGAAAGAGACTTCGACAAGAAGGTGAAGATGGACATCTTCAAAACAGAAGACTTGGTTCTAAAGTGGGATGTGGTGAGACAAGAGAAAGGTAAACATGGAAAATTTTATGCATTGTGGACAGGTCCATTCATTATTGCACAAGTACAACAAAACAACACTTTTGTTCTCCATAATCTGGAAGGTGAAGAAGTCATGGGTGGCCCATTCAATGGGAGTTTTCTCAAACTTTATTTCTCATGAGGCTTTCTCAAGCCTTTCTCTATTGTAAATATTTATTTTCAAGTTTTTCATTTTCAGTTGTGTCAAAATAACTCCATGCCCAATGGAATACTGAGTCAAGTCAATTTTGAGTCTTAGGTGATAGGAAGGCTACTGAGTCAATAAGGTTATTGAAACCTCACAGGGAGGCTTTCATGCCCAAAAGGAGCCAGGTGTTATCTCCTCAAATAACACAATCAAATTTGTTCATTTAGGTGATAAGAAGTCATTGAAAAATACATTTCTAAATTTTTTAAGGTTCATTTTTTAGAACCTTATGTTTGTAATAAAGTTTGAAAAACATTGGATTTGGTTTTTATTTCAAAAAAGTCAAAAAACTGGTTTAGGTGGCTAAGTGCCTCTCCAAAAATGCTTCTAAGCCACCGAAAGCCCTAGATTTCGGCAGCTTAAACCCGAAATTCGGGGTTATTTTAGCCACCAAAATCGCAGAATCTTGGATACGGTCAATAAGTCTCATCACGTACCCGAATCGATAGAAGTAAGGTGATATGATTGCAATTAGCCGCCGAAAAGATAGGAGGAAGGTCAATTGAAGACTTGGATCTCCTCTCTACGTGTTATATCAAATTTTTTTTTTTTAATTTATGTTTCATAAAAGAAAGTGGTTGTATACTTCCTATCATTCGAGTTTACCAATCATGATGACTTCAAATCTTTCACATCCCTTGTAATCAGGGCCTTTCTTAATGCATATCTCATATTTTTCGTTTATGTCGTAGCTAAGCCAAACCTCCCTAATTTTGCATTGTGCAGTCTCCCTCCAAGCCCGAATTTCCAATTGCTGGTGTACAAGAGCATTCCAACAAATGAAGAGAGGAGGACCAGCTGTGAGGAAGGAGCTTGATGATATTGGTTACTTGGAATCACACCCAGAGGTGTGTCAACTCTTCAAGGATGCAAGTTGTTACAAATTTTGTGAAAAATTGCAGAGCTCTCACCAGCAGGTGGCAGAAGCGTTTGCTCTGAATTTTGATGGAAGAAAAGTAGTCATTGGCCAAGATGAATTCCAGGTGGATGAAGCCCTGATAGCTGAAGTGACAGAGCTTCCAAGGACTGGAGAAAACTGGTTCAAAACCACCGTTACAAAGGATGTTGAATTTAGGTCCTACTTGAAACCAGAGCACAAGGGTTTGATATGGAAAAAAGGCATTCCTCTATCTTTTCTTGAAGAGAAATGGCAACACTTGTTAAAGTCCATCCTTGTTTATATAACTTGTGAAGGTAGATACAATAGGGTGATCATCTATCACTTTAAACTCATGAACCATTTTACTGGTAGGAGCCCACTCAATCTACCTTATTATCTTCACATGAGCCTAACTAAGATGGCTCATCATGTTAAAGACAAACCCAGTAAGGTGGAAGGTAGATTGTCTCATCATGGCTTGATCAAGCTATTGATTTGTGAGTTGTTGCAGAGAAGGAACAAGGATTGGGGCCACTTTTTATTTTGGAATGAGTTTCAGACATATCTACAGCCAGAAGATAAAAAGAGATCTTCTTCAATGAAGTCCTCCACTCTCAGAAGTGGGAAAAGAAAGAGGAGAGCCATCTCTCCAGTGGCATCTGAGAAATATATTATATCTTCCAAGCATAAGAAAGCAAAGAAGAACTGTACTTTTAAGAAGACACGGAGCAAGTTGCACCAAAGAAGACAAACTTTCTAAATTTACCATATTCAGATTTAGATGAAGAACCAGAACAAGAAGAAGTCCTTATTGATGAAAATATAGAATTTTCCATGGAGCAAGCACCAGAGACTGATATGTTCACAAATCCTGAAAAGGATGAAACATCTAGTAGCAAAAGAAAGCAGAACAAATCAAAGAAGATCAAGAAACTCAAAGAGAAAATAGCACAACAGGAAGTACTAGAAAGGGTGATAAAAGCCATATATGAAACTCTATCAAAGAATTTTGCAGAAACTAGTGAATCCATAGAAATATTGGCACACGAAAGTATAAAGGAAAATAAAATGAAGAAGAAGATTGTAAAAGACTATAACAGTCTATGGAGAGTAGCCATGAATTTGAAGAAAAAGGTCAGGTTGTTGAGGTTGCAAGCCATGTCTTCAAAACCTCAGCCTCAACCACCTATTGATCTTGAAACCCTAGCAAATGCAACCATCCATTTGAATGATCTAGAGGAAACTAACAATTCTATAGCCACTCCAGAACCTGCTCAAGATGCAGAGGCTTCAGAAGATCAGCCCTGAAGTGTACTAAAGCTAAGACAAAAGGTATTTTGCAATTTTGTTAATTTTTCACTAAGACATGACTTTTGGTGGCTTAGGCAAACATTTCAACTATTCATTAGCCACCGAAAGTGGAGCTTTTGGTGGCTAACAGGTTTGGATTTTGCTCTCTCTAGCCACCGAAAGCGCAGACAGGGCAGAGAGACACTATTTTTGCACAAATCCAAGTTTTTCTCACCCAGATGCCTTGAGGATGGTTTGTAATGATGGATAATAATTGAGGGCATAATTTTTAGTTTCTTGTTCCAGCTTTCAAGGTGCTAGCAATAGCCAGAAGATAAATTTGGTTTTCTATTTTTGGGAAAAAAACTATTTTTGCTAAAGATAGCAATTTCGCCTTATCCATCAGCCTTGGAATCTTTCCTGTAGCTGTCAAATATTATAAATATATGAAGATCATCAAAGATAAGGAGTTGACCTATTTTATAGGATCCTCACTTGTTTTATTGTGTTAGTTGTTGACTTTCTATTTCAAGTAAATTCGATCCAGTATTCTAGGATCTGGATATCTGATGTAAAGGCTATAAAGCCACAAACTTTTGATGAACCAAGGGTTCGACTTTGAGTTCTAAACTATATTGCTATTGTGATAAAGACACTTTCTTTAATATATTCAGCCTGCAAGCTTCTTTCATTGTTATTATCAGACCTTCTTTTCATCTTTGTTCTATGCCTATGAGTTGAAATTATTTCTTTGTCTTTGTTTAATGTCCTATGGTAACTGTCATCTTACCTTTGATTATTAAGCAAGGATCATAAGAATTCACTACTATTTTTTTGACCCATCATATATATTGTTTTATGTGTGTTTTGGTTAATTGATTAGTTTCTTATCCATTTGATACACAACCTATCTGATAATAGCTCTTGAAGCCCTTGTATTGTTTGAATATACCTAGATTGTCTTAAGGATACAATCCAGTGAGTTAGATATTCATCTTGATCCAATCATTACCCATCATTGAGTGAAACTTTTCAAGAATAGTTAAGTTACCAAGCATCTTTGAGATACAACCTAAAAGTGTTTCCTAGAGTGATAACACCTACCACTGGTAGAATTTTCTTACAACAATGGCTATCAAGATTCATTTAAAATGAGCCCTTTTGAATCCCTCTATGGAAGGCAATGCAACATTCCGATCGGGTGGAACAACCTAGTAGACAGAGTTACAATCGGATCAGAAATGCTAAAGGAAATGGAACGGCAAGTGATTTAGATCATGCAAAATCTGAAGATATCCCAGGATAGACAAAAGAGCTATGCAGACCTGAAAAGGACTCCTAGAGAGTTCAAAGAAAGAGATCATGTGTATCTCTGAGCTAAACCCAAGAAAATATATTTGAGGATAGGAGCTTGTGCCAAGTTGGAACCTCGGTATTATGGACCCTTTGAAGTCTTGGATAGAGTGGGACCAGTAGCCTATCGGCTAGCAGTCCCTCCCACAGTGAAAGCACATAATGTTTTTCATGTTTCTTTATTAAAGAAGTATGTACATGATTCTAATCATATTATTTATTGGTCTATGATTCAGGTGGACCCTGAGGGAGAATTCCTGCCAGAACCTCAATGCATAATAGACAGGAAGGAAACCCCACTCAGGAACAGAACCATTGCACAAGTCAAGGTGTTTTGGAAACACTTTGGCCCAGATGAGGCTACATGGGAAATGGAGGATGCCATGAGACAGGCATATCCATTTTTGTTTACTTCTATACATACAGAGCACATCAACAAATAGAACATCGAGGATGATGTTCCTTTAAGGGGGAGGGGATTCTAATACCCCTATTTCACCTAGTTTGTAAATATAACTATAACTGGCCAAGAGACTATAGCAGGATAAATTTGTGTGAATGTTTGATTTGATGAACCTTTGCATAAAGGGTCAATGTATCAATTTTATTTTAATAATATAAATTGAATGTGTTGCACAACTGCTAAAAGAGGGAAAGTTTACCAAGATAGACCATGGATGCTATGAGAGAGATGGTGAAGGGAAACCAAGAATAGTTGAGATGACCCTCACCACACCTGTACTTACTGGGTGTAATTTCTCAGCAGTCCTCTGACCCATAAATGAATTACCAATCAGGATGGTAGTTGGAAGGCCATCCTCAAGAGTTAATGAGGAGATGGGGCAAGGTATCCATTTGTAAGGCTTCCAAGCCTGACCATGAATTAGGATTTAGACCCACGCAACCTTGCTGAGGAAGGGAAGGAATGGGGTAATTGAAGGATAGAGATAGATCTACCAGATTGCAAAGTAGAGAAATCAATCTCTCGAGAAGAGAAGGGTAGGATACTTCGACTCTGAAGTTGAAAAAATGAAAAATCTAAGTAGCAATCTTTTTTTTGGATGAAAGAAGCCATGGATGGGGTTTGGCTACAACCTAATAAATGTTGTTGATGAGTGACTGAGGAATTACTCGTGCAGACCTGCTTGCTTGGAGTAGAGAAAACTAGTTACCAAGTTCCTATGGGAGGAGGATATTAACCTCTGTCCCTGACTGTTGTGGAGAAAAGAGAAAGAATCTCTCTCAGAGAATCATGGTCTAGCTTGGGGGTGGTCAGTGGTAAATCCATCAAGAGTGATTGTGCCTATGGTTGGGAGGAAACAAGCAGCCCTTTCAACAGTTACTCCACATTTTCCAGTTCTGATAAGTATTTTCATACTCTCTATAATATATTGGATGTCATAATGAAAGGTTTGTGTTTATGATTAAGTATTTCAATATTTGAACCATTATTAGAAATGATCCTTGTTTTTTGTATACTGTTATATCTATATGATCTTTGATTTATCTCAGTTTAGTTGTTAGAGGGTCATGGGTTTTGAGTCCGCAGAAGAGTCGGGGGTAGGAATAACTGAAACGACTAAGTTCTGCAGATTCTTTGAATTTTCCTTAGAGGGAATTTCAAGTTCCTCTCTGTGGGAGAAAATCCTTTCCCTTCAAGCCAACCATCCATCTGACCGAGGGCTCATGCTTGTGTCCTTAAAATAATTGTTGCTAAAGGATTATCACTTAGCCCCTAGAATTTTCAAAGTATCCATGTGACTAGGGTCTGGGAACCCTACACTAGCCCAAAAGGAACTAGCTCTTTCGAGACTTCAGGATCGGTGACTCCAAGATCCTTGAAAACAGTCAAAGGCCGAAGTCATGAATCGATGAGGGTCGTTGATCGTGGGATTTAGTGTTGATCTCTCTCAGTACTTAGATCAGACGTAGGAAGGGATGCATTAAGTGCTTCAGTGAAGTGCTACTTCGGGAGATTAGGAGTGGTCTAGCGTCGAAACTCCCAAAGGACGAAGTCGCAGAGTAAATATGGATCATTGAAAAGGGAGGGACACATGCCCAAAGATAAACTATCATCTGAGAGTCTGGGTAATTGGGCGATATAGGGACGTGCAAATTTCCCCCGGAGCTTTGTAATCTAGAGTAAATCCTATCCGTAGATGCTAGGTGTACATGGCGATAGATCCGACGTGGTCCGAAAGAAAATCCAGGAGATACACGCCAAACTCTTGAATGTTGAACTACCAAAGTAACGAGGGTTTTGGGATGAATGGGTACGTGGAAAGTGATCCCGTGGTCTGAATACTTTGTACTCCGGAGGAATTTGGCCAAGGGTTTTCAAGGTGTGAAAACCATCGAAGTTGCGAATGCTGAAATAAATCTCGACCGTTGATAGAAAGAAGGCATGTGGCGCTAGATTTGAGAGTTTGAAGACTTAGCTCTTCAAGGGATTTGTTTCGAGAGGATGCAGTAAGCTTCAAAGACCAAAGTCGTGAAGTAACAAGGATCGTGGATCTATGGACCCACGTTGATAAACCTCAACCGTACGATGGGGAAGACATGGCTCATTGATGTCATCCTGGGTGATGTGGACCTACCACTAAGGTGCCATGTGTCACCCATTTTTGGCTGATTCACCTACCCCTTATGCATGTTATAGCATAACACATGTCACCTCCTTAATGAGGACATGTGTCACCCCTCAAACCTCGGCGTGTGTTGGCATCTAGTTCATGCCCGCCTGGCCAACATGGCTGGTGACGTATTCGGGACTCTAAGGTTTGGATAACTTCATCGTTCGAAAGATATAGGATGTGATACAATATAGGATCGTTCAACGTAAATTGTCGATCACCGAAGGGTCAAATCCACATGGTAAGAATTCAAAAGTTTTGAGTGTATGTTGATAAAGGAAGGTTAAATGACGATCATCGATCGTTGAACACTGACAGACCAATGATGACCATCGACTGTCGAAACGTCGAAACATAGGACATTCAATGTTAAATGTGGAACGCCAATCGTTGAAGGGATAAGGCCACATGGAAATATTTTGGGATTTCAGGGATTTGGATAAAGGTTTGTTATGCACAGATCATCGAATCCCCCTCCTTAACCATGGGATCTCGGTAGAGGACATGGACCGTTGATCTCCTCCAATGTTCGGCAATCCAAACATTCAAAAACACTGCTGGTACTCCCAAAGTATGGGGACTTTCAAAGTGTTGAAACCTTCGCTAAGAAGACTCTTAGCTCTCAGTTTTCATCCCGAGGTCACAAGGAGGACCCTGTTCGCTGGTTTAAGTACTTAGTGAGAATTGTAAAGTTTGGGGGAGAAAAACAAGAGGGTTTTGATTAATTAATGGACCAAAAATGAACCAGGGAAATTGAAATATTTGATGCCCCATCCCTAGAAAGGGTATTTAGGGGTTGGATGTGTTACATCTGGCTTGTCGAGCTTTGAGGAAACTTGTGCGTCCCTATACTGTCGAATACTCAGACTTATGGATAGTCATTGATCTATAGACACATGTCCCTCCATTTTCAACGGTCTCGATTTACTTCACGACTCCGACATTCAGAAGTTTTAGCGTTAGACCACTCCTATTCTCTCAAAGTAGGACTTCGTTGAAGCACTTAATGCTTCCCTTCCTAAGTCCAATATAATGACTCAGAGGGATCCACACTAGATCCCAGATCGACAAACCTTTTCAATTCACGACTTCGGCCTTCGATTGTTTTCGAATATTGTGGAGTCACAAGTCTTGAAGTCCCGAAAGAGTTATCTCCTTTCGGACTAGCGGAGGGTTCCTAGGCCCTGGTCACATGGCTCCTTTGGGAAATCTTGTGTCCTAATCGTAAATCCTTTTTGCAGCAAATGGGTTAAGGACATGGGAATGAGCCATCGGTCAGATGGGTGGTTAGTCTGAAGGGAAATTCCCTTCTCCCATAGAGATGAACTTGACATATCCGCTAAGGTGTATTCAAAGGATCGATGGGACTTAGGCGTTTTAATTACTCCTACCCCGACTCTCCTGCGGACTCACATCCCATGACTCTCTAGCAGCTAAACGGAGACAAATAAAATATCATATAGATATAACAGTTTACATAAACCAAAGAGCATTTCTAATAAGTGTTCAAATACTGAAAGACTTAATCATAAACACAGACTTTTTGTCATCACATCCAATATAATACATAGAGTATGAAAATACTTATCAGAACTAGAAAATGTGAAACAACTGCTAAAAGGGGTGCTTGTTTCCTCCCAACTTGTTAAGAGGAAAATATCTCTATGGCTAGGGTGAACCACAATAGACGAAAATGACTGTAGAAATCAACTCTATCCCAACAACATTCTATATAAACCAATGTGCAAGAAAGATAATAAAGAGGCCTACCTCGTCCAGATGTTCGATGATGTCCATCGTTGAGCACTTTGACCCTAAGCTATATACCTGCAACAAGTTCTCAACAAACAAGTGAAAACAAGCATATGGTGGAAATATAAAAGGTTAGCACACTAGATAGCATAATCCATCAATATACATAACAAATATGCCCATGGATAATAATACATATATTTGCAAGATATCAATTGGACGGGAAAGGAGTATTTCTATTAATAAATTATCAGCATAAGTGAAAATATTACAGACTTCCATGTCGGCACGGTTCGGAACCAAGAAACCAATTTCCTTCCAACTGGGCCTCCACCACTTCAATCCTCCACCAAAGGCAATCTCATATAAGGGAGACAAAGAGGTTCTCCATAAATAAGGGAAGAGCTTGGGGGTTGAACTCTGTGTTCAAACTTAAAGGACAAAGGGATGTAGACTCAATATGAAGTAAATAATTTCTCCAGAGTAACTTTGCTCTCAAAGTTGAATTCTCTCTCTTTTTCCATAGCTCAGAATTGGCTTCTTTATAGCCTTCAAAATGCAACTGAAGGGCCGAATCGGAACATTTCAAGTATATGAAAGGCCAACGATCAGAGATCTCCTGTCATGACATGGAAATTGGACATTTAATTTTGATTTTTTGGTACCAATCCCAATGTACGTGGGTTGTAGTGGAGCAGCCAACATATACGCTTGTTGTATAGCTTTCAAGGTGCGTACAAGTGGAAAACTTTATATTTTTATCTCTGGATTTTATCATCAGGGAAAGTAAGTCTGCATGGGGGAATCGAATAAGGCCCTCTCTGCAAGATTGCATAGGGTGAGGCAAATATTTCTCTAATTGATTCCCCCTAATGTGTGAGTTAAGAGGAGTATCTGCGATGGCCGAAATACATTATGAATAACCCAGAAGTGGAGTGGTAGGGAACCAACTGGACGAACTTGATTTCTCATTACATTTTGTACTGACTTTGCATACATGGCTGCCAAAAATACACTGCAAATCCATGTGGAAATATACCAAACAAGTGTTTGTGGCCATGAATAGGCAAATACAAATGCGGTTACATGCCAATAGCTTTCATAGCCATGAACAAGGCCCAATAGTTCCAGTCTCAAAAACTAATCTAAAGATGTATGTATACCATGGAGTACAATTTGATCTCCCATTATCATTGAAGTCATATAGGTATTGGTCCAATGAAAAGGAAGCAACAACTTAGGAAAGTTGCAGCCACATAGTAATTTCTTCAAGTCTTCTACACAATCCACCAAAGGTGCAAGTCTACATCATGTGAATAAAGGAGTTGAGGTCAAACATAATGACACATCATTTGATTACTGGTCATTTCTCTATACTGTTAACAAACACGAGACAGCCTACCGATAATGAAAGTAGGTATCAAGGCACCGAGTACATTCTTACAAGTGTGAATAGAGGAGTTGGTGTCAAACACCTGAAGAATCCATCGATCAGGGGACATTGATGTATTCCCAACTATCGATGGTGAGAGAGCCTACCACTGATGACTGCAAACCTCAAGGTACTCATAAGACTCTAGGTCCTATTTCCAGAATAAATGGGCTAAAGTTGATGGAAAGAGACCCGATAAAAGGAGAGCATTAAGGCATGTCACATCAGTCAGCACGAGGTATAAAGCAGGAGCTTCATGGTTTGGTGGAAATTGGACGAAGAACAAGTTCACAAACCAATGACCTTGTGCATCTTTTGTGTGTGCCAGGTGCAAGAGGTACATGACAAAGACCCTCTCAATAGCAGCCAATGATGAAAACTACTGACAAAGGCGAGGAAACCATCGATAAGGCTAACGAAATCCAAGACACTGCACGAATCCCAATGTGTGAATAGATGTCTTTCTAGCGAACACAAGGGGAACCACCCAATCAATGACCAATGATGAAATGTCAACTGTTGGGTTCAGGGTTACCTACCAATGATGAAAGTAGGGCCAGGGTGCATGATAGGACTAAAGTATCATGTGATTCTGAGACAACTGAGGGTATGGCTGACACAGGTTGATAGACTTACTTTGAACAAGAGCATGAGACATATGGAGGACTCTGGTAGCATATACCCACGGATGAAACCATCAGATGTAGGAGGCATCAATGAAATTCTCTGTAGGGACTAGAAGAATAACCAGTCGGTAGAGAAGACTCTGTAATGAGCTCAACTTCCTAAGTCCATGCTAATCCCAAAATTATGATGATGAATGGACTCAAATAATGTTGTGTTATGTTCAAAGGTGACACGACTGCTGCCGATACAAGATAATAATCCCTTCTCGCCCGTCTTTTTTTTTTTGTTTTTTCATAACAAATGAATGTTATGATACAGAGGAGGAAACAAGTGTCGCAAGTAAGCAAAACTAGTTCCATCAGTGGAACGTACCTATGCTCAATGCAGGGAAGTGCATGCGGGAGATGGACACTCTGGGGAACATTTCCTCCTAGGTATAGAGCGTCAAATTGCGAAGGATATAAACAAGGCTCTGCTTGGTTGAGGATGCAAACTGCTGAGGCAAACGGCTTATAATGCAAAGAAAGAACCAGCTATAGGCTCAATACTGCAAGCAAGGGCATGAGATGCAATCACAACTTAACACCAAAAAATGTCCTTTTTTATATCTTTTAGTCTACTTGGTGTGAAAAAGGGGTAAACTTGTGCCAAATAGATGTCTTTTCGAAACCGGTTTTACGAGTGTGAAAGAGACAAGTTCACTTGGCAATGTTTTCATTTTTTGATAACAAGTCGGAAAAGAGATTAACTAAGACTCATGACCTTTCGAATCCAATTTAACGAGTGTGAAAGGGATAAATCACTCGGCAATCTTTTCCCTTTTTAGACGAGTCGGAAAAGATCTTAAACTAAACTCGTTTGGGAGATTCTAGGGGGAGGCCAAGGCTCTTGTGCAGATATTCTGTGAAAGGTCAACAACTTACGAAGAGCTGACACAATCTTGGGAAAACCCAAATATTTCCAAGTCGAGGAGGATAAAATACTTCCAGAGGTTACCTTATCTACAACATATCGAATAATTCCCCTTATATGGAAGGGTGTAGAAGAAGGAAGTCGAGTCTCTACAAGATTATTCCAATCAAAGAAAACCACCCTACGACTTGGAGGAAGCATACTCGAAGAGAGTGGAATGCTCCCTTGTGTAGAAGTTATAGCACTAGAAATGCTAAGGACGTGGTATAGAAGGTATATAACTAGAACCAGAAGAGCGAGATCGACTGAAAATTGCATCGGCGCGACCACTCCCTTAGACTTGTCACTCTCCAAGAGAACAGTGGGGTTGACTGAAGATTGCATTGGCATGACCACGTCTTCAACCATTGGTTGAATAGGATGTGTTGGAACACATATATATTTCTAATCTTTAGACTTTAAATAGTTTTCTTTCCTAGATAAAATAAGAATAAAGCACACTTGATTCTCACTGTTTATGAAGTTTTTCGTTTGATCGAATGATCCTTTTTCCCGAGTTATTTTGGAGCCGCCTGATTATTAAAAGGTCAAACCCCTAGAGAATACTTCGTAGTTTTGATTTTTGGAGTTTCTCACTTTAGGCGTTTCGACATATCTTGCCTTCAAAGTCCTGATACACAAAAAGTGTTCAAAAGATCCTAGTCACCCTATACACGTATACCTTCCTAAGATTTAACATGTCACTACGGGAAGCGGCCCTTCGGGAAAGCGATATAACTATAACTTGTAAATCTATGAAATGTGAAGTCCCGAATTATTAAACCTTGGTTAAATAAACTAATCTCAATTAAAGGTAATTGATAGCTTCGCACACTCAAAGTTCGAATATTCACCATCCACCACATTCTAAATTCACGAATCCTGAACTCTCGAAATGTCTTAAACATTAAGCAGAGTTAATTAAATATTGAAGACAATTAGCGAATAATTAATCACCTCGTGGTTTCGAGCTTCGGAAATCATTTATCAAGGTATTATCAGATATCCCGAGGTCCAAAAGCCTGAAAGGAATTAAAGTTAAACGTGATTAATTAGCAGGTTAAACACTATTACCTCATGTTAATTTTTTGTTGAATCGTAATTTGGGTAAATTCAAATTTCATATAACCTCTCGATCCTGACCCACCAAACATTTATGGCATTAATAGCGGCTCTACGGGAATGATTTCGAATAATATCATGGATCACCGTCTAGCTTTTTCATTAAAATTAACAAATACGTTGTCAGTGAAGGTATGCGTAAATTGATACTCTTAAAGTGAAAAAGATATTGAAGTTTGAATTCCATTTTGCATTTTCACAGAATGAGCTTTAGCAAGATAAGAAGTTTTGCGCATTTTCTGTGACAGGTAATAGAGTTATGAGTTTACTACTATCATGGCTCCATGGAAAATGGTTAAAGCAGTTGGTGAGAGCTCGAGCCAAAACACAAATGTCCTCTCGGACACATCGTTGAGATATGTGGAGACCGTAAAAACCTGGATGCAGGTATCTGATATCCTACAATATGAGCTGAGAAACTGTCCAGAAGAGTCAGATTATGAGGGGACCAAAACTCAGGCGATGAAGCTCAAATACATAGTCCAATCAGAGTTGCATAAAATAGCCACCCGACCGAGGCTCATGTCATATAACGACATGATAGGTTCGACCCTGGAGAACGTTGACGTCTCGACCATGACCATTCACAATTCACAGAAAGTTGTTGTTGGATCTTTCCGGCCAAAACATATACAGGTGATATAATACTAAAAACCTGGGAGGCCAATTTAGTTGAAAGTAAAAGGTTAGCTTGGGAAGTGAAGAAAGCTTGTGAAGAAGCATGTTCCTCACTCAACAAAGAGTAACTAAATATTGAAATATATAGTATCCCTAAAGCCCTAGGGAAAATCGATATAGCAAAGAATCAACTTGACTCCAAGACAAGTATGGAAGAAGCTCGGGCCGAAATCCTGCAATTGAAACGAATTGACATTATCCAAATTCATAAGTTGATAGTCAATCCCATTTTGTGGCTACAATATATATCTCTAGAAGCCAGGAGAATGGAAGATAGGCTTCCTCACATAGAGAAAAAGTTATATACTTTTGAGTTGAATGACACAACAATGCCTTCCAGGTTAGTGGTGCGGTTCATAGGTAGATGTGTTCAGTGTGTCGAGCAAGGGAAAGCCAGCACATATGAAAACAAATGAGACAACATGTGCATACCATTCACATAGGTCATGATTAGAGGCCAATTGTTTTTGAGTTGGAGGACAAGAAGAAGAAATGTCTCTTCCAACAAGCGAAGAGGCAGAAGAGATGCAAATGAAACTCTTCGAATTTTGCATATTGTAATATTTAATGTTTTCGAATTAGGAGAATTCCAACCGTTTAGGGTTGATGATCATTTTTGTATAAATACATAGTTTGAAGACTTAACACAAGCTACTTCTTGTCAGATGTAATAAGAAAAAACTCTCATTTCATGAGAATTAATACAAGTGCAGACAGGGATTCCAATTTTTGTGCAGTTTGAGTTATATTCTCCTCTTGTATTCCATATTTCTTGTTTCCCTGATGTTATTCCTTGATAAGTGAGTGATTGCAATTTAGTACTACTACTACTGTAGTCACATTTTATCAGTTGTTTGATAAGGAAGCAGTTTTTCCTCTATATTTTCTATAAGTAAATACAAGACCTGTGAGATACTTGGATTATTGTATCTCATATCCTTACAAGGGTGGATTATTTAATTTCTTCTACTGTGAACAAGGTAAGATTCATCTTGCATTGATGCCTCATTTTGTTTAACAATTTTGTAAGTTTCCCTCACATCATTTGATTTTATAAATCGACTCAGACGACAAATTATGGCCTCTATCCTATTCTGTCATTATTTTCATTTGAGGATTAATTCTTATATAACTAACGGAAGAAAAATCACCTTTTAAAACATCCTTTTATATTTCTGATGACTGACATTATTCTTTAAGCCTTAGGTTTAATCTCAGGAACAACATCTTTTTGGCGTCGTTGTCAAGGACGGAGAAATGAAGTTATTTTTCCCTAAGAGAATTGACAAGGTAATATTTTGTCTTTGATAGTGAACAAGGATTGAATACTGCATTAAGGATTTTATCTTTCACTTGGCGACTCCACTACAGATAAACTGGAATTCGGTAGAAAGAATACCAGGAAGAACCCAGACGATCAGCAGACTACACCTATAGCCAATCCTAAAAAGCTATTAAAACCAAGGGGATACCTCAAGCACACTGTTGCATCCACAAGTAAGGTTTACCAACCCAAAACTGTGAAAACTAATTCTAAGGTTTCACTTGAACAGTCAATCTCACAAGAAGGTTACACACAAAGCCACTTCGTAGATACATCAACTGATAAACTTGAAGCCGAAATCATAAACCTCGAACTGGTTTTACCTGAGGTAAAAGCCAAGACCGATTTGAATTCCCCCTTTACTAGTAAAGGTAAAATATCCCTTTCGATACCCACTTTATTAGATATCTCGTTGGTCCCCGAAGTAAAGGTTTTGATTCCACAAAACTCTGAGGAGTATATCTCGTACCCTGATTCAACTCCTGTTGGTTCTCCTGTTTATATATCCTGTAAGTCCGAAGAACCCATCCCTCATTTCCTTTTTCACCCCTTTTCAAACTTTTTGTCTCCTACTGGTATGTTTCTTGAACCCCATTCTCCTCATCCTGAGGTAACCGAAGGGTCACTACAAGTTTACGAAAACCCTCTTTTTAACTCCTGAAGTTCATCCCCTCGACATCAAATGGCTGCAGCTGGAGGAGGTGGCACTAGAGGCGGTCAAGGACCACCACCTCCGACTCCTAGGATTTTTGCCAAAGTGGTGGCCAGATACGCTCCTTTAGTCCTTCCCCATGTCCTTCATGATTTACCATAAAATTATATGAAGAACTTACCAAAATTCACAGGAGAAGGGGATTTGACTGCTATGGAGCACATAAACTTTTTTGACCAATTCGTGGATATCCTCCGCATTGAGCATGAGGATGTTTATTCGATACTTTTGGTGCAAAATTTTGAAGGTCAAGTAAGACTTTGGTTTCGAGGGCTCCCGGTAGGTTCTATAGCATCTTATGTCACGCTAGAAAACACCTTTTTATGGCATTGGGGAGAGAAGAAAGACCATTTGTACTATCTAACGGAATTCGGGGCTCTAAGGAAGAAGAATTTTGAGTCAGTCCTGGAATTCACCCAAAGGTTTAATAAACTTTATCATAAGATCCCAGTAGAAGTTAAACCTTCTCAGCCCGCAGCTAAGGTGACTTTCGTAGGGGATTTTGAGCCTAAATTTTCCCTACTTTTGAGGGAAAGGAGATTTGTTGACCTCACAAGAATGCAGGACGATGCCATCGAAATCGAGTTGAACATGATGGCATCAGGTAAACTAAAAGCGAAGGTCGAAACGGCAACCAAAGAAACCAAACGATTTAGGGAACAAGATGGAACTTCCGGATTTGGGAGGTCAGCAAAGGACAAAATGGACGACATGGCTAAGATAATCAAAGAGTTATCAAAAAAAATCTCCATAATAGAACTAGATGAGGCTAAACCTGATCCTTTTTCAAGGAGAGATTTCAAAAGGAATCCCAATCCCTAGATCCAGCAGAGACCAGTAAAAAATGAGGATCGGATAATCAAAACTCCTTTTAAAACATAAAACTTCATGCAAAGTGATGATGCACAAGACTTTGAGGGGTTATATGAAGATATAACCAACCTCAGTCATAATGAACAAGAACCTCACCTAACGAGACAGGATTACGAAATGTCTTTAGATCAAGAACCATTGTTTGGAAACAAGGAAAGTATAAATAATATGGGAGAGTCTTATTATAAAGGAATCATTGACTCTATAATGGTCGAGCTTCAACAAAAATATAATTTAAGGCCTAGATATAAAAATTCTACAACTACTACACCAAGGAAAATCTTGTCGAGAAGTAAAACCAATGAGGCAGTTCAACCGTCCACTGAAACGCAAGCTGCCAAAACAAAAACAGTTGAAACACAAGTTGCCAAAACAAAAATAGTTGAAATGCAAGCTGCCAAAACAAAAACAGTTGAAACGCAAGCTGCTAAAACAAAAACAGCTGAAACAAAAGCAACGCAAACCAATAGACCAGAAAAAAGAGAAACAGAGATCCCAACCAGAGAGGCTGAAAAGATGATTGGAAGTTTCAATCTGGAAAATGAAATTAATAAAATCAAAATTCCTATGCCCCTAGTCGAATTAGCGAAAAATCCGATGTATAGAAAACAAATTGCCAAAATGATAAATTTCTCAGATGTTGAAAGTCATGCGGATGTTATTAATTTAGAATATGACAAACCTACTATAATGTTTGGTCCGCATATTGAAAATGCTAAAGACTATGTTGCTCCTTTTTATATTATGTTGATTGTGCATGATCACCTACTCCATAACTGTATGTTGGATTTTGGAGCCTCCCACGACTTAATGCCCAAAGTTATTATGGAAAAACTGGGTCTCGAGGTTACCAGACCATACCGATATTTGTATTCTTTTGATTCAAGAAAAGTTAAATGTCTTGGTATGATAAAATATTTGGTGGTTAATCTTGCACAGATCCCTGTGAAGAGTATTCTCATGGATGTAGTCATTGTGGATGTTCCTGCGAAGTATGGCATGTTGTTATCCAGGTCTTGGGGTGCTAAAATTGGAGGATCACTTCAATTGGACATGACGTATGCTATGATCCCAATTTTCAGTGGACAGTTCACCCATATATATAGAGAGATAAGATTGGCATATACCGTAAGTGACCCACATAACCCAAATAATTATCCGGTTTATGTTGCAGATCAAGATCTAGGAAACTATATATTATCAGTTGATGATGGTTTTGACAAACATACAAAAGAAAATGATATGGAAGAAGAAAACAAAAAAATCGAAAAAACAAACAAAAATGTAAATAGTATAGGAGTTTGGAAAATGTTTTTTTACGATGCTTCGTCTTGGGAAGGAGTCGGAGCTAGAGTGTTGTTTGTGGAACCCAGAGATTAATTCATTATTCCTTTCTCATACAGATTACAGTGGGACATTGACTATACCAATAACATATGCGAATATGAGGCTTTGATATTAGGATTGGAGGCTGCCTGGAAGTTGAAAATCGAGAATCTAATAGTTTACGATGATGCTAAATTAATTGTAAAACAGATAAGGCAACAGTATGAAGCCAAACATCCAAGGCTAAGGTCGTATAGGAACTGCACCTAGGATTTGATTGAAATTTTTTTCTCATCGTTCAATATCCATCATATTCCCATGGTAGAAAATCAACAAGTTGACTCCCTAGCAAAAGCAGCTGCTACTTTTATGCCACCTACAGTCTTGAAGCTAAAGTATCACATAGAAATGAGGCATAGGCCTTCAATACCAAACAATGTTCAACAATGGCAGGTCTTTGAAGATGATGAGAAGATCAAGCGGTTTCTAGAAATGGTGGATGAATTTTTCAAAACACAAATCAACCAGAAAAATCAAAATGACCCTACTTGGATCATGCAGGAAGGTGAAGATCCTCAGAAGTTCTAGGATAAGATCATTAACCACTGCATGTTGGTGTTAAAAAACAATCAGATTCCTAAGGGTCTAATTCCGCTAGAGAGATTATTTGATAAGGACGATATATCCCTAAAGTCTACCTTGCAACCTCGGCCCAAAGAGGTTGAATATTGTGACATAGGCACTAAGGAAAACCCTAAACTGGTCAAAATTTCTAAATACCTTCCACCCGAAATAAAAAGTAAATATGTTGAGTTACTCAAACAATACAAAGATGTCTTCGCCTGGTCTTACGACGCACTGAAAACTTATGATACCACTGTCATCGAGCATAAAATCCCTTTGAAACCACGCATCAAACCTTTCAGGAAGAAACTCAGACAGATAAACCCTATACTCCTACCTATAATAGAAAGAGAAGTAAAAAAGCTCTTGGATGCAAAAATTATTTTTCCACTCAGATATTCCAAGTGGGTAGCTAATTTAGTTCCAGTTAGAAAAAAGAACGGAGAAATGTAACTCTGCGTGGATTTCAGGAACCTAAACAGATCATCCCTTAAAGACAATTATCCGCTCCCTAAAATGGATCATGTTCTGGAAAAAGTGGTCGGGGGTAACTGAATGTTTATGATTGATGGATTTTCAGGTTACAATCAAATTGCAGTCTAGGAAGATGACAAAGAGAAAACTATGTTACCACTCTGTGGGGTACTTTCATGTATGACAAAACTCCATTCGGTCCAATGAACGCAAGGGCTACCTTTCAACAAGCAATGGACATAGCCTTTTTTGGTGAGAGAGATAAGTTTGTCATTATCTATCTCGATGATTTCACTATTTTTTCTAACTCAGATGCATAACACTTTGTACACCTCAAACAGAGATTCGAGAAGTGCAGAAAATTTGGTTTGTCACTCAACCCTAAGAAATCCCATTTTGCAATGCAAGAAGGTAAACTCTTAGGCCATATAGTATCTAGGGAAGGAATCAAAATCGATCCAAAAAGGGTTGAAGCCATAGATACAATCAATATTCCTAGAAACATAAAGGAAATTCAGTCATTTTTAGGAAAAATAAATTTTTTAAGAAGATTTATTCCAAATTTCGTTGAAATTGTTAAATTGATTATAGATATGCTGAGAAAGGACAGCGAGATCAAATGGACAACCAAAGCTAAAGCTTCTTTCGAACTCATAAAGAAAGTAATAGGAGAAGCACTGGTGCTGGCCAACCCAGACTACATGAAAGAGTTCTTAATCTTTTCATTCGCATCTGAGCATACTATCGCAGTCATGCTCTTACAGAAGAACGACGAAGGTTTTGAGCAATCGATAGAATTTTTTAGTAAAATCCTCAGAGACACCGAGTTGAAATATGATATACTGGAAAAATAGGCATATGCTATGGTGAAAGCCCTCAAAGCTTTCAGGACTTATGTTTTTCATTCCAAAATAATTGCCTACGTACCAACCAGCTATGTTAAAGATATATTGGTTCAACTAGATAGTGACGGAAGAAGGGGCCGATGGCTAGCCAAGATTCAGGAATTTTATCTTGAGGTAAAGCCTACTAAACTCGTCAAAGGTCAAGGCCTAGCTAAGCTACTAGCCGAATCAAATTTTAGGGCACTCAGAATAAATCATCTACAATCTTATGGAGACCTTCCAGATATAGAAGAATTCGATGATCAGACACCTACAACTCAGATCCAAGAAAAAATTTCTTCCTCGACTTGGTATGGCAACATAGTTTCATATCTCCTGACTCTCCAGTGCCCAAGTGATATGACTCCCTCTAAAGAGAGAACATTGAAGCTGGATGCAGTAAAATATTGCATCATTGATAGCCAACTGTATTGGAAGTATCCCCTCGGCTTTTTATTAAGATGTCTGATAGAATTTGAAATGGAGAACAACATAAATGAGTTTCATGAAGGGGTGTGCGAAGGACATCACGCCTGGAGAGAAATGGCCTAGAAAATCCTGAGAGTTGGATACTATTGGCCAAAATTGTTTACTCACGTGAATACTAAAGTCAAATCCTGTAACTCTTGTCAACTATTCTCAGGCAAGCAAAAGCTTCCCACACCACCCTTGATTCCAGTCAAAACAAAAGCTATGTTTCAACAATGGGGTTTGGATTTCATCAGAGAAATCCATCCACATTCAAGTGCACAACATAAATGAATCTTAACCGCCACAGACTATTTCACTAAATGGGTGGAGGCCATTCCAACACGAAATTCTACAGACTCAGTGGTGATCAATTTCTTAGAAGAAAATATTTTATGGAGATTCGGTTGTCCTCGGAAGATAGTTACCGATAATGTCGAAGCCTTCAAATACATGGCAATGATCAGTTTTTGTCAAAAGTACAATATTGTACTAGGACATTCCACAACCTATTATCCTCAGGGCAACGAATTAGTCGAATAATCAAATAAGAGCTTTATCACTATAATTAAAAAGGTGTTGACTAAAAATAAGAAAGCCTGGCATGTTCATTTGAAATACACTTTGTGGGCAAACCACATTGGTACTAAGAAATCAATCGGAATGTTCCCTTTCCAAATAGTGTACGATACTAACGTGGTCCTCCCCATAAATCTCGCTCTGCCCATGATGAATCTTTGGAAAGATGTGAAGGAAGAGTCGAACGATGTTACCAGAAGAATAAACCAGTTAGTTGAAGTCCAGCAAAACAGGGCTGAGGTGGATGAGAAACTCTGAAGATATCAAGATAATATGCAAGCCATGTTTGATAAAAAAGCTAAAGATAGGAAAATCCTTCCTGAAGACCTAGTTTTGAAGTGGGATGCTAGGAAAGAGGACGTTGGAAAGCATGGCAAGTTTGATCACATCTGGTGTGGACCTTTAAGGGTCGTAGCTTCTGAGGGAAAGAATTCAGTCTTATTAGAAAACCTTGATGGGAAAATCCTTAACGCCCCTATTAACGGGCGCTACCTGAAGCACTTCATGCAATAATCAGATTCCAAATCACCATTATATATACCGGTTTAATTTTCTTATTTTGATTTACAGTTTTTCGCTTCTTTGGTAAGTTTTTACTTTCACTATAGATAAGACCAGTTTTGTTGATTTCATAAAAACAAAAATATAAAAAACAAGTAACACCTATCGTTTCTTTTTCTTCGGAAGTTTCTAAAATTTCTTATGTTTATTTTTATGCAGAATACTTATTGATAGTTGAGAGATAAGGATGTATCAGAAACCAACACTCACTTTTAAGAGCATTGGCTTTCTCTCAAAACATGTGATAAATAAATGATTTACTTGGTTGAAAATTTAAAGAAAATTTTAGGTATGAGCTTCCACCCTACTAACCCAAGTTAAATTTTCAAAGGGATCTCACTAAATTATGAAAGAAGTATCATCCATATAAATATTTCCACCTGATCAACAACCAAAGGAATATAAGAATTACAGCCTAATCCTAAAAGTCTTCTTTGAGTTTTGATAAAATTAAAATAAAAATAAAAAATGAAATAAAATTTATAAAAAGAAAAAGAAAATAAGAATAAAAGGACCTTAAAGAAAATACGAGAATCAATGAACAAGCTTGTGTGGGATTGACCTTGTTCGCAACAGAACATTTGAATAATCTTTATGTTTTATTTTGCCCATCCTCAAGTTTTATTTTCCTATGATTCTCAATACCCCTCACTGGTCCTCATAGAGAGAAAAGACTTCACCTTAACTCTGAAAACTCATAAACATGTCTTCAAAATAATGTTAGGTGAAAATTTATACACCCCTCTCAATTTAACTGAAAGAAAGTATGTCTAATCTAATCTTAATAACTTTATCCATCTTATCCAGTTTTAAATTGACTAGTTCTCTCAAGGTTGATCCCTAAATTTAAAATCCCCTATAAAATCTTCTCAATAGGTGAAGGTGTATTGAACATTGCAAGAAAATTAGTTTCAGAGTATACTAAAAAAGTTTATGACAAACCTTTCCTTTGAACATCTTAATCAGATATCATCCCTTGTATGTTACATATAGATTGATTGCCCCCACTTCATGTATTAAAACATAATATAGATGGTGAAAGGAAATTCATAGAATGATTCCCCCCATCTAGTCCAAGGCAAATGGTGAAAGGAAATTCGAAAAATCGATTGCCCCACTTTTGCCCAAAAAGAGATGATGAAAGGAAAATCATTAAATGATTGCCCTCATCTCAGCATTTAAATGCTAAATTACTAATTGAAGTGGTGAAAGGAAATTCAATGGTAGAAGTAGATAACTTCATCAGGGTACTGAACAGGTTCGTTGGCAGTGAAGAAATATCTATGATATATGTGTGGTTGTCATACATATCTACATGATATACTCTAACATCTAATTCTTTTTCAGTAATATTTACATTCTGAACTAACGAGGGATCCCCCTAAACACATATACTTAACCTTGATGCAAATGAAATCGATCAAAGCATGATTTTTCGACTAAAGATACTTTGATTATCTTAAGCAAATCCGAATACAGTTTTAAGAAAGAGGAATTTTAAATAGCCTAATTGAAGGTCATGATTCAATGTGTTTTAAGGTTTTCTAAGTTTCGGTGGAAATTATTTTTCTCAGGATGATCCTTTTCTGAAGGTGTTTCACAGAAATGCAATAATGACTCTATTTACCCAATAAAGGCACTTGGTCTATTGTTCTTCAACATCTTGCAGGGAGACGTGATCCCTAGATGGAACCTATGTTGGAACACATATATATTTCTAAGATTTAGACTTTAAATAATTCAAGGGTAGAAGTAGATAACTTCATGAGGGTACTGAACAGGTTCGTTGGCAGTGAAGAAATATCTATGATATCTGTGTGGTTGTCATACATATCTACATGATATACTCTAACATCTGATTCTTTTTCAGTAATATTTACATTTTAAACTAACGAGGGATCCCCCTAATAAAATATGACACATATACTTAACCTTGATGCAAATGAAATCAATCGAAGCATGATTTTTCGACTAAAGATACTTCGATTATCTTAAGCAAATCCGAATACAGTTTTAAGAAAGAGGAATTTTAAATAGCCTAATTGAAGGTCATGATTCAATGTGTTTTAAGGTTTTCTAAGTTTCGGTTGAAATTATTTTTCTGAGGATGATCCTTTTCCGAAGGTGTTTCACAGAAATGCAATAATGACTCTATTTACCCAATAAAGGCACTTGGTCTATTGTTCTTCGACATCTCGCAAGGAGAAGCGATCCCTAGATGGAGCCTATGTTGGAACACATATATATTTCTAAGATTTAGACTTTAAATAGTTTTCTTTCCCAGATAAAATAAGAATAAAGCACGCTTGATTCTCACCGTTGATGAAGTTTTTCGTTTGATCAAACGATTTTTTTTCTCGAGTTATTTTGGAGTCGCATGATTATTAAAAGGTCAAACCCCTAGAGAATACTTCAGAAGTTTGAGTTTCGTAGTTTCGCACTTCAGGCGTTTTGACATGTCTCGCCTTCAAAGTCCCGATACACGAAAAGTGTTCGAAAGATCCTAGTCACCCTATACACGTATACCTTCCTAAGATTTAACACGTCACTACGGGAAGCATCCCTTTGGGAAAGCGATAGAAAACTAACTTGTAAATCTATGAAATGTGAAGTCTCAAATTATCAAACCTTGGTTAAATAAACTAATCTCAATTAAAGTTAATTGATATCTTCGCACACTCGAAGTTTGGATATTCACCATCCGTCGCATTCTAAATTCATGAATCTCAAACTCTCGAAATGTCTTAAACGTTAAGCAGTGTTAATTAAAGATTGAAGACAATTAGCGAATAATTAATCACCTCATGGTTTCGAGCTTCGGAAATCATTTATCAAGCTATTATCGGATATCCCGAGGTCGGAAATCCCAAAAGGAATTAAAGTTAAATGTGATTAATTAACAAGTTAAACACTATTATCTCATGTTAATTTTTTGTTGAATCGTAATTCGGGTAAATTCAAATTTCATCTAAGAAACCTCCCAATCGCGAGCCACCAAACATTTATGGCATTAATAGTGGATCTACAGGAATGATTTCGAATAAGATCGTGGATCACCGTCTGGATTTTTCACTAAAATTAACAAATATGTTGTCACTGAAGGTATGCGTAAATAGATACTCTTAAAGTGAAAAAGATATTGAAGTTTGAATTCCATTTTTCGTTTTCACGGGACGAGCTTTAGCAAGATAAGAAGTTTTTTCGCATTTTCGGTGACAAGTAACAGAGTTCTAAGTTTACTACTATCATGGCTCCGCGGAAAATGGTTAAAGCAGTTGGGGAGATCTCAAGCCAGAACACAGATGTCGTCTCAGACACATCACCGAGAGTTGTGGAGATCGTAAAAACCTGGACACGGGTATGTGATATCCTACAATATGAGTTGAGCAACTGTTTAGAAGAGTCAGATTATGAGGGGACCGAAACTCAGGCGACGAAGCTCAAATACGTACCCCAATCAGAGCTGCATAAAATAGCCACGTGACCGAGGCTCATGTCATATAATGACATGATAGGCTGGGCCCTGGAGAACGTTGACGTCTCAACCAGGACCATCCACAATTCACATAAAGTTGTTGTTGGATCTTTCCGGCCAGACCATATACAGGTGATATAATATTGAAAACCTAGGAGGCCAATTTAGTTGAAAGTAAAAGGTTAGCCTAGGAAGTGAAGAAGCATGTTCCTCACTCAACAAAAAGTCACTAAATATTGAAAGAGATAGTATCCCTGAAGCCTTGGGGCAAATCAATATAACAAAGAATCAAATTGATTCCAAGACAAGTATGGAAGAAGTCCGGGCCAAAATCCTCCAATTGAAACGAATTGACATTATCCAAATTCATAAGTGGATAGTCAATCCTAGTCTGCAGCTACAATATATATCTCTAGAAGCCAGGAGAATGGAAGATAGGTTGCCTCACATAGAGAAGAAGTTATATACTTTCGAGGCGAATGACACAACAGTGCCTTCCAGGTTAGTGGTGCAGTTCGTAGGTAGATGTGTTCAGTGTGTCGAGCAAGGGAAAACCATCACGTCTGGAAACAAATGAGACAATCTGTGCATACTATTCACACAGGTCATGATTAGAGGCCAGTTGTTTCTGACCTGGAGGAAAAGAAGAAGAAATGTCTCTGCCAGCAGGCGAAGAGGCAGAAGAGATGCAAATGAAACTCTTCGAATTTTGCATATTGTAATATTTAATGTTTTCGAATTAGGAGAATTACAACTGTTTAGGGTTGATGATCATTTTTGTATAAATACATAGTTTGAAGACTTAACATGAGCTGCTTCTTGCCAAATGTAATAATAAAAAACTCTCCTTTCGTGAGAATTAATACAAGTGCAGACAGGGATTCCAATTTTTGTGCAGTTTGAGTTATGTTCTCCTCTTGTATTCCATATTTCTTGTTTCCCTGATGTTATTTCTTGATAAGCGAGTGATTGCAATTTAGTACTACTATTATTGTAGTCACATTTTATCGGTTGTTTGATAAGCAAGCAGTTTTTCCTCTATATTTGTTATAAGTAAATACAAGACCTGTGAGCTACTTGGATTATTGTATCTCATATCCTTACAAGGGTGCATTCTTTAATTTCTTCTACTGTGAACAAGGTAAGATTCATCTTGCATTGATGCCTCATTTTGTTTAATAGTTTTGTAAGTTTCCCTCACATCATTTGATTTTATAAATCGACTCAAACGACAAATTACGGTCTCTGTCTTGTTCTGTCATTATTTTCGTTTGAGGATTAATTCTTATATAACTAGCGGAAGAAAAATTACCTTTAAAAACATCCCTTTATATTTCTGATGCCTGACATTATTATTTAAGCCTTAGGTTTAATCTCAGGAACAACGAGATGCAAGAAAACAAGGTCAAGAGACGCATCACCTCCAAAAATAAGGGTGGTGTCGGCCGAAGATTGCATCGACATGACCACTGGTTGAAAAGGATGCAAGACAACAAGGTCAAGAGATGCATCATCCCCTAAAGGAAGAGGGGTGTCAGCCAAAGATTGCATCTGCATGACCGTTGTATGAACCATTGGTGGAATAAGATGTGTGATAATAGGGACCGGAGACACTTCACCCTAAAAAATGGGAGTGTGGTCAGGTGATGATTGCATCGGCATGACTTTCATGTCAATCAAAGGATAAACGGGGTGTGGGGAAACCACAAATGGCTCAGAATATGAAGGGCTCTTAGGTGAGCCCCACGCTTCAAGTATCCCAGCAGTAACAGGACACAAACAAGTAAGGTGACTTTCTTCGAACGTCCTGCAAAGGACTTTAGGCTTACGTCTGAGATGTCTATGCCTCTCCATCATATGAATGCCCCCAGCATGACTAACAATGGCTGGTACATTCTCCCATCATGACTTGCAGAGGCTAGTAGAAAACTCCAACATGACTAGCAGAGGTTGGTGATGAATCCCCAACATGACTAGCAGAGGTCAGTGATGCATGTGCAATGTGACTAGAAATGACTATATTAGTGCCCCCAGCATGACTTGTAGTGGTTGGTTGTTGGTATTCAACATGACTTGCAGAGGTTATCGACCAATCTCCAACATGACTAGCAGAGGTTGGTGATGTAATGCCAGTATGACACGCAGTGACTGGACTTGTGGCCTTTGAGACCAAGGTCCAGGGAAAGATTGGTTTTGAGAAATTGCAGGCGAGGAAGGATCTTGGTTTACACCATGTCCCTATCTGGCAGGATAGTATCCTCCTCCATACTGATTCATAAAGGGTTGTAAGGGAATTGACACTGAGGAAGTTTCTTGCGAAGAGAAAGCGACATGACAAGGGTTACTCATGTGAAGATATATGTTTCCTCCAAACGAAGGAAATTCATGAGGGGGGTTCCCATACTATAAAAATAACTCCCCCCATATGAAACACCAGAGGATAGATGGAGGTCCACCATGGGAAAAGTGTTCATGGGAACCAACATAATGGAAGAAGGATAAGTGGACGGAGTGTAATAAGTAGAATGTTTGCCTAATTGGGCACTTACTTCTCGCATAGTGGATTCGTAGGAAGGAAGATTCCAACCTCCTACTGTAAGAGGTGTTTGAAGGATATGACTCCCACCAAACAAAGAGGGATAATAAGGAGACATCATGCCCCCAATCCCAAAACTTGGATTCGCATAAGGAGGCGAGACAGAGGATGGAAAGTGCGAAGACATGTCTGGCATACCATAAGAAAAATGATTAGAGACCCAAGGCATTGACTGAGTATCATAATTCTACACACCATTATCAAAAGTGGATGGATTTTCTCCCATGAACGTCATGGAGGGGGTAGCAGTAAATGAGGGAGCCAAAGGAACTCCACTATCCATGATAACGGAAACTCAATATAAACTCCTAAGTTTGACTAGTAATCAAAGAGCACACCAAAATTCAAATGGCCAATATGCATGCAAACGGGGCAAAGTGGATGAGTGGCCTCCCTCCCTAAAGAAGGTATGTCTCGCTCAAGAGGGGTCTGATACTACCTGCTAAAGATCAGAGGTAACAAAATCATTTATAAGGGCCCTCATGGGCTTAACATATAGTGAGTCAAATCCCCCCGGAGAGGTAATACTCCATAAAGGTTGTGTGTTTTCCAACCATTATCTGACCCAGGGTACCTATAGAATAACACCTGCAAGTAACCTATGAGACACCTAAGTCAAGCAACTAATAAACCATTGTATAACCGATACACAGGCGAGCAGTTGTAAGTCAGGTCCACCGTATGGGCAGGGTAGCAAAGCCCGAAATCTTGAAAGCATCGCCTCTCATGGAGGTAAAGGAACTAACAAGATCCCCAGATATGAATAGATCCCCAGAAATATATCTGACAATAGGAAGGTATCGGGGGGATATCCCTTCAACCAACTTCGCGCGACCTCTTGATTAACTCTGGTGTAAGCGAAGCCTTCTGATCTTAACAATTATACAATGGATTTCTCCACTCCCTGACTCAGACACATATGTAGATTTAATTGCCTTGGAGAAGTTTACTCACAAAAATCCTATTCCAAAGCACTAAATCTTAGGCTAGTTTGTGCACCCTAGAAAATAAAATCGCTACTAATAAATTTTAAATTATAGCATTGATTTTATGGTCGTGATTATTCAAAAAGATATGGTAATGAAACTCATGGTGTTATGACTCTGCAAGAAAAGTAAATATGAAAATAATGCAAAGTCCTAACTTTAACTTTTAATGTATGATATGCTTCTAAAATCAATGCAATTTTCAAATTCAACTCTGCAATTCAGAAGTAAAAATGCAATCTTCCACTGTATGCACTAAGCTAATGATAAAACCTCAAAAGACAAAAAAATGCCAAGCAATGCAAAATGCCTATTTTTTTTTGTATTTTCATTATATCGAAACTGAAAATGCATGGAATGGAAAGTAACTTGATATATATCCCTACTGTGTATAAAAAAGAGATAAATCAAGCAGGATATCAAGCAACGAAACACCCAGCCCAATGTACTAGGACAATAAAAGTGAAAAGATGAAGAGAAAAAATTCGATCAAAAATTCAACCAAAAGAGGGTTTCCTGTCATCCCACGGGCACTCAACAGGCACTACCGGGACCTAAGAAGGCTCAGCAAGCATCAAATCCCACCCAACAAACACCAGACCAAGAAAAGAGGCAAGGAAAAAGTGTGTACGTGGTTGTTTGGGCAAACATAGCGTATATACGCAAATTGCAGTGAGACAGCATGCATGTATACGCGACTGTCAAGGAAAAAGGCGCGTATATGCTTTGAAACAAGGCCAGGCAAGGGAGAAAGGCTGAAAACTCAAACCCGGAGTGATCAGGAGCTGTCAGACAATGATACGACAAGAACCACAATAAAAATGAGAGCAATCTAAGGAGAAAAGTACTTCAAACCCTAAGAAAGAAGATTCAATCCCGAGTGGAATCATCAATTTTGTTACAAGGAAAATCTCTATATGGCTAGGGTGAACCACAACAAATGGAAATGATTACAGAACTCAACTATATCCCAACAACATGCTATATAAACCAATGTGCAATCAAGATCATAAGAAAGAGGCCTACCTCGTCTAGATGTTTGATGATGTCCATCGTTGAGCACTTTGACCAAAAGTTATATACCTGCAACAAGTTCTCAACAAACAAGAAAAAACAAGCATATGGTGGAAATATAAAAGGTTAGCACATTAGATAGCATAATCCATCAATATACATAACAAATATGTCCATGGATAATAATACATATATTTGCAAGATATCAATTGGACGGGAAGGAGTATTTCTATTAATAAATGATCAGCGGAAGTGAAAACGTTACAGAATTTTGTGTCGGCGCGGTTCGGAACCAAGAAGCTGAGTTCCTTCCAACTGGGCCTCCACCATAGGCAAGCTCATATAAGGGAGACAAAGAGGTTCTCCATCAATAAGGGAAGAGCTTGGGGGCTGAACTTTGTGTTCAAACTTAAAGGACAAAGGGATGTAGACTCAATATTAAGTAAATAATTTCTCCAGAGTAACTTTGCTCTCAAAGTTGAATTCTCTCTCGTTTTCCATAGCATGGAATTGGCTTATTTATAGCCTTCAAAATGCAACTAAAGGGCCGAGTCGAAACGTTTCCAGTATATGGAAGGCCAAGGATCATAGATCTCTTGTTGTGACATGGAAACCTGACATTTAATTTTTATTTTCTGGCACCAATCCTGATGTACACAGGTTGTAGTGGAGCAGCTAGCATATACGCTTGTTGTATAGCTTTCAAGGTGTGTACAAGTGGAAAACTTTATGTTTTTATCTATGGATTTTATCATCAGGGAAAGTACCTCTGCATGGGGGAATGGAATAAGGCCCTCTCTGCAAGATTTACATAGGGTGAGGCAAATCTTGCTCTAACACAACCATAAGCACAGTCACTTGTGACGAATTTACTACTAGCCACAACTAAGCTAGACCATGATGCCCTAAGAGAGATTCTTTCTCCTTGCTCCACAACAGTCAAGGACGGAGGTTACTCTCCTCCTCCCATAGGAACTTGGCAACCAATTTTCTCTACTCCAAGCAAGGAGGTTTGCGCAAGTACCTCCTCAGTCACTCGTTAGCCTCATTTATCAGCTTGTAGCAAAACCCTACCCATGGCTTCTTATATTCAAAGTGAGTTAGCTTCTAATCTTTTCTCTGAACTCCAGAGTCGAAAACTTGTTGATCTTCTCTTCTCTCAATCGTTCTCTCTACTTTGTTATCTTGTAGATCTGTCTTTGTCCCCAAATTACCTCCTTTCTCTCCTTCCTCATCAAGGTTACGTGGGTCCGAATCCCAATTCGTGGTCAGGCCTGGAAGCCTTATAGATGGGTACCCTACCCCATCTTCTCATTACCTCTTAAGGATGGCCTTCTAACTACCAGCCTCACTGGTAATTCATTTCAGGGTCAAAGGATTGTTGGGCAATTACACCCAGTAGGTATTGGTCTAGTGAGGGTCATCTCAACCATCCTTGGTTTCCCTTCACCATCTCTCTCATAGCATCCATGGTCTATCTTGGAAAACTTCCCCCCTTTCAGCAGTTGTGCAACACATATTCAAATTTATATTAATAACAAGAAATTCATACATTGACCCTTTTATACAAAGGTTCATCAAATAAAAAATTCACACATATTTAGTCTGCCATAGTCTCTTGGCCAGTTATAGTTATATTTACAAATTGGGGGAAACGGGGGTATTACAATCCCCTCCCCCTTAAAGGAACATCATCCTTGATGGTCTATATGTCGATGTGCTCTGTATGTATAGAATAAAACAAAAATGTATATGCATGTTTCATGTCATCCTACATTTCCCATGTAGTCTCATCTGGGCCAAACTATTTCCACTGCACCTTAACATGTGAAATGTGTTATCTGCCAAAATAAAACCGTCCTTTTAGTCGAGTTTTGTGGTGGATAGCATGGCTATAGGTAGTTGCCTCAAATCATTTTTGAGTCTTTATAGTTGCAAAACTTAGGTTTCGGTTTTTGTCTTAGAAAATAATATGACCCATAAAGTCTTCTTTTCAAAATTTGCATAATTCACTTTCAACAGCTAACGTGTGTCCAAAAGTTAAGTGTTAGCTGTGGAAAGTGGCAACTTTTAGCAGCTAAGGAGCGCTTCTCATAAGTCTGTGCGCTGTTGAAAGTGGTGAATTTCAAAATGTCCAACAATCAGTTTCGCGGGTCGTGCGTTGTTGAAAGTGCATGCTTTCCGCAGCTATGGAGCGGTCTTTACAAGGTCGTGCGTTGTTGAAAGTGAAGATTTTCCGCAGCTATGGAACGATTTTTACAAAGTTGTGCGCTGTTGAAAGTGAAAACTTTCCGTAACTACAGAGCAGTTCATAGAAGGTCGTGCGCTGTTGAAAGTGAAGACTTTCCGTAGCTATGGAACGGTTTTTACAAAGTTGTGCGTTGTTGAAAGTGAAAAATTTCCACAGCTACCGAGCAGTTCATAGAAGGTCACGCGCTGAGGAAAGTGAAGACCTTCAACAGCTAACGGGGGTTTTCCACAGGACCGTGCGCTGGTGAAAGTGGTAAGTTTCTACAGTCGAGGGGCGTTTTCCACGGGACGTTGGTTGGAGAAAGTGAGAATCATGTGCGTGTTATCCACGTATCCAAATACAAACAATGATATGATCATCCCACGTCGTGCAAATCCAAATCATGTGCTGATGAAAGTGGGTAATGATGGAAATTCAGTTTTGCACTTCAAAATCGGATTACGATGTAGATCTGGTTCAGAGATGCATGTTGCGCACTCATGGCGCCGGAGATGGTAATTTTGAATCCGGTAACTCAGGTACAGAGGCAGTACTCTCGATCTGGCAACATCAAATCAAATCTTTGGTTCCATATCAGACATTGTTCACAAAGGACCGTTCAGGGTTTTAAATTGCAAATGGAAAGAATGATACTTAAACTTGCAGGGCACTTTTCAATCCCTTTCCGAGCTCCAAATGAAGATATGAAAACACCATTGGAAAGCTTAGATTCTCTAGATGTCGATCGACTATTCATAGATGAAAAACGGATATTCTATGACCGAGAAATTCGATTTTGCAAATCTGCCCGCTTTCAACAACGCAAATCGATATTTTATGACCCGTTAGCTGTTGAAAGTGCCGCCTTTCAGCAGCTAAGGAGCATTTTTCAAGGGCTATGCGCTGTGGAAAGCCTGTCACGGCCAGAATGTTACGAATTTTTCCCAAATCGTAATTTTTTGCAGGAGAATGAATTGAAACCTCTTATAAGGCTTGATTAATGAATTATCAAGTCTATTTAATCAAACACTTTTGGAAAATGAAGAGAAGAAAAGGTGTACAAATGTCATTTACATATTTAAAAGAGGTAGAATTTCAGGGTTTTGGGAGCCACCTCACATAATTCGAATTTCAGAGAGCCTTGGGAGGCTGAGCTACACATCATCAGATTTCAACCATATTTTGAGGGCCAGCAGATAAAGATTCACTTTATTTGAGGATCTATTCCTATTTTTTGTTTACTATTTCTGGAAATTCAGATCCATAGTTTTAGGATCTAATAACTGAATTGTTAAGCTATAAAGCTACAAAATGAAGATGAATGAAGGTTCAGTTTTTGGATACAGGAATGTCATATGTAACAGGCCCATTGATGCTAATACTAAATCACAGTTTTCTTTCTCTTTTGATATCAGTTTTCCATCTTCTTTTTGTATTTTTACTTAAGTTATCATGCCTTGAATGATTGTTATCTCATTGTTTGTCTCATAGCTTAGTAAACACCTTCTTTATTGTTTATTAGACCCTACATGTGTACTGGTTTATGAGCAATTTGTCTTTCGCCCACTTAAAGTTATCTACTGATTATCAATCCATGAGAGCACTAGTTCATTTGTTTATCATCTTGACTGTCTGAGTACTATGTTTGAATTGAGTTATCCCACTGATCCATTTACACAAAATACAAAAACATTTTTACTTGAAGTTACCAAGCACCTTTGGTCTACAACCACAAAGGGTTTCTTGGAGTGATAACAAAATGGCGTCGTTGCCGGGGAGAGGAGATTGAAGCTCAGCTTCCTTGGGACACGACACAGATCCAGCTTTGATGATAGACAAAGCCTGGACATTCACTTGGTTGTAATTTTCTATCTGGTGACTCCACGTTTAAAGACTCCACTGGGGAGGATCCTATTGATAAAAGATGAAGAGGCTGAAGTCAAGATCCAAGTATCAGCTCATTATTTTGCTTCATGAACTGTTGTTTTTCTTCATCAGCTCTTTCATGCTTTTCCCTGTGCGTGTAAAGAGAATTATTTTTTGCTTCGTATATTCAGAAAATCATCATCCTTCTTGTATATATCCATCTTTAGAAGAGGAGATTTTGCATCCCTGCATTGTAGATGTAGATTCGGTAACTTTACCTAAGCCCATTCACAAAGATTATCACTGCATCTCTTTTCCTTCAGAATCTGATCAGCCATGTGACCTTGAAAGGATAGAAATTGTTTCAGAACCTGTCCATATCTCAGCCCCTCTGGCCATAATTTCTGAACCTGATCAGCAACTTACTATTTCTCATGATCAGCCCGTAGCTTTTCAAGTTAATATCCGGATGAATATGTTCAAACCCTTACTGCTACCCCATCTTCTTCATTCTTATCCCGATGACTGTTATGAATATCTCCCTTTGTTTTCTGGAGAGAATCAAGCTTCAGCTGAGAGACACATGGAATCCTTTTTGGATTTTGTTGATTGTTTTCAGCTTGCTCATGAAGATGTGATCATGAGATTTTTTTCAAAGTCTCTGATCAAAGATGTTGTTGCATGGTTTAAAATTTTGAGAGATGATTCAATTGGTTCTTGGACTGAGTTCTCTAATGCTTTCTTGAAGTATTGGGGCAAGTACAAATCTCTAGATTCTTACCTTTCTGACTTTTATGCTTTGAAGAGAGAGAAGAGTCAAACTTTGCATATTTTCAATCGAAAGTTTAACTACATGTATCATGACATGCCTTTGGAGATCTGACCTTCAGAAAAAGTTGCCATGATACATTATGCTATGTGTCTTCACTCAAAACTTACCCTTCTTCTGCTAGAAAGGGAGTCTTCATCCTTAACTCAATTGTTTGGAGATGCACAAGAGGTAGAGGAGAACATCTGTGCATCTAGGTGGATCAGAATGCAAGTTGATTCTGAAAATCTGCAAACATATGAGCAAGAAGACTGTGAGTCTATTTCAGATTCTGAGCAAGAAAGCAGTGAGTATGAAGCAGATAAGAAACAACAGCTTGAAGGTGAGTTTATTTCAGATTCAGAATTAGATTTTTCAGTGTTGGCTGAGTACTCCAGAGACAGATATACATGTGAAGCTTATGATCAGTTTGTAAATTAGGAAGAGCCTATGATGACTGATGATTGCATAGGAAATTATATGTTTTTTACTGATCTTTGTTCATATGATTTTAATATTGTCTTATCATCGTCTTCTGAGAACTTTTTTGAAGAGGAAATTGTGATGATTGATGATCAAAATCTGAGATCAAGGGAACAAGAAGGTGATCAATTTTCCAGCAAAGGGACAGCCATGGATGAGCAGGAGGATACCATAGATGTGCAGTTGTTTTCCGAGGAGCAGCATGTTACTTATCTTCCTTTTAAGGATCCAGTGGCAGCTTTCATGGACTTATACTTTTCAGAAAACCTGAAGATTTCAGATTTCCTTAGCTTGCCAATATTTATGGGCGACAGTTTCAGATCTGCGGCAAATGCTATGAGCAGCCCTCATCTTTCAGATTTGCAGACATAGGAAAATTGCAGACATGAAGACTTGAAGGGTGATGACCAGATTGCCCAATCAGTAAGTGAAAGTATTGCATCTGCAATATATGTTGAAGACAACCCATATTTTCCAAATTTGCAGATAAAGACAGATTGCAGCAAACATATGCAGGAAGGGCAGCATAAAAGATCATATCAGAAATTCAGTTTGTATTTTCCTCCAGCAGAGATCAAGCAGACTACATTCAGCATTGAGTTTTGTGAAGGAAAAGAACAACAACAACATAGACAGTTGGACCAACAGTCCAAAGAGGTATTGCTTTATGAATTTGATGACCCTTTTGCTGACTATTTGGAGTCTATGAGCAGCATAGATGTTAAACATTTTCTGCCAGAAGAAGATTGTCTTTATCATTTGTTCAAATCTCTCTTCTGCATGATATCTCTTCCATTATTGTTCAGGTCAAGATCAAGTATTTTAATAGTAAATCAGTTTATGATTTGGCTGCATTGGAAATTCCATCTTACTTGATAAATCTGCCTCTACTGGTTAGTATAGGGGTAGGTAGAGGAATAAGCTCGCCATGCGAGCAGTTTGATCTTTTTCAGTTGTTGATTTCATGAATAAACTTGGGCTGCATGCAAGTTATAGGGGAACAATTGCATAGGCTTGATGACTCCATGCCCAATGCTACTACAGGTTTGCAGAGGGATCAGTGCCAAAGGCTTGATGACTCCATGCCCAATGATAAAGGCTACTGGAACTACTATGTTCTTGGAAACCTCGCAGGGAGGTCTCCATCCCAGTTGGAGCCAGATGTTATCTCCCAAAATAAAACCGTCCTTTTAGTCGAGTTTTGTGGTGGATAGCATGGCTATCGGTAGTTGCCTCAATTCATTTTTGAGTCTTTATAGTTGCAAAACTTAGGTTTCGGTTTTTGTCTTAGAAAATAATATGACCCATAAAGTCTTCTTTTCAAAATTTGCATAATTCACTTTCAACAGCTAACGTGTGTCCAAAAGTTGAGTGTTAGCTATGGAAAGTGGCAACTTTCAGCAGCTAAGGAGCGCTTCTCATAAGTCCGTGCGCTGTTGAAAGTGGTGAATTTCAAAATGTCCAACAATCAGTTTCGCAGGTCGTGCGCTGTTGAAAGTGCATGCTTTCTGCAGCTATGGAGCGGTCTTTACAAGGTCGTACGCTGTTGAAAGTGAAGATTTTCCGCAGCTATGGAACGGTTTTTACAAATTTGTGCGTTGTTGAAAGTGAAAACTTTCTGCAGCTACAGAGCAGTTCATAGAAGGTCGTGCATTGTTGAAAGTGAAGACTTTCCGCAGCTATGGAATGGTTTTTACAAAGTTGTGTGTTGTTGAAAGTGAAAACTTTCTGCAGCTACCGAGCAGTTCATAGAAGGTCACGCGCTGAGGAAAGTGAAGACTTTCAACAACTAACGGGGGTTTTCCACAGGACCGTGCGCTGGTGAAAGTGGTAAGTTTCTACAACCGAGGGGCATTTTCCACGGGCCGTTGGTTGGAGAAAGTGAGAATCACGTGCGTGTTATCCACGTATCCAAAGACAAACAATGATATGATCATCCCACATCGTGCAAATCCAAATCATGCGCTGATGAAAGTGGGTAATGATGGAAATTCAGTTTTGCACTTCAAAATCGGATTACGATGTAGATCTGGTTCAGAGATGCATGTTGCGCACTCATGGCATCGGAGATGGTAATTTCGAATCCGGTAACTCAAGTACAGAGGCTGTACTCTCGAGTTGGCAACATCAAATCAAATCTTTGGTTCCATATCAGACATTGTTCACAAAGGACCGTTTAGGGTTTTAAATTGCAAATGGAAAGAATGATACTTAAACTTGAAAGGAACTTTTCAATCCCTTTCCGAGCTCCAAATGAAGATCTGAAAACACCATTGGAAATCTTATATTCTCTAGATGTCGATCGACTATTCATACATGAAAAACGGATTTTCTATGACCGAGAAATTCAATTTTGAAAATCTACCCGCTTTCAACAGCGCAAATCGATATTTTATGACCCGTTAGCTGTTGAAAGTGCCGCCTTTCCGCAGCTAAGGAGCGTTTTTCACGGGCTATGCGCTGTGGAAAGCCTGTCACGGCCAGAATGTTATGATTTTTGCCCAAATCATAATTTTTTGCAGGAGAATGAATTGAAACCTCTTCTAAGGCTTGATTAATGAATTATCAAGTCTATTTAATCAAACACTTTTGGAAAATGAAGAGAAGAAAAGGTGTACAAATGTCATTTACCATCTTTAAAAGAGGCAGAATTTCAGGGTTTTG
>ML814322.1:0-40289 GCA_009831015.1 Picea engelmannii | reverse complement strand
GTCCTCCCACTTCTTGGGTTGATGCATTGCATGCATCCTTAGCATGTATTTTAATACTTGGGTTACCCTCTCTGTCTTCCCATCAGTTTGAGGGTGATAGGATGTACTAAAGAGCAATTTGGTTTCAAAACCATCAAACAAAGATTTCCAAATGTTTGAAGTAAACTTTGTATCTTTGTCGGATATAATTTCCTTAGGCATGCCATGCAGTCTGAATATCTCTTTCATGAAGATGTTGGAAATATCTATTTCCTTTCAAGTTGAGTTGACAGGTATGAAGTGAGTAGCCTTGCTCAGTTTATCCTCAACTACCATGATGGCATCGTTCTTTTTGGTTGATCTTGGTAACCCGGTGATGAAATCCATGGAGATGGTTTCCCATTTCCATTCAGATATTGGTAGGGGTTGCAACATACTTGTTGGGTGTTGATGCTCCGCCTTGAAATGTTGACATTCTAGACACTTAGTTAAGTAATCAACTATGTCCTTTTTCAGTTCGGGGCAATAAAATAGTTTCCTAGTGGTCGCGATCATTTTCTGATTACCAGGATTACCAGTATATGGTCTTTTTCATAGTTCATCCATTATGAACCTCTTCAAGTCGTAACAATTTGGAATATACAATTTTCCCTTGTAACTCAGCAGGCCTTCATCAAGCATCTGATAACCTTCATAATTCATCCATGTGGGATCTTGCTTTAGGTATGATGTCACGTTCTTGAAAAATGCATATGTTTCTTGTGAAGTTTTGACTCTCTTTGTTGTTTAATTCACTAGTGCTTACAGCTACCAAGTGAACCACTTTCATACTTATACTAAGGGAAACAGCCACCCTGTTCTCCTTTCCTTTGATATGTTTGATTTCAAAATCAAACTCAAACTCGCTAAGGAGAGCCATCCACCTAGCTTGTCTCACATGAGTTTTGGTTTGTCAAAACATTACCTCAACCCACTATGGTATGTCATAAGTACAAATCTTCTACCTAAGAGGTAATGCCTCCACATTTTTAAAGCATGCAATATGGAATCCAATTCCATATTATGGGTCACATAATTGAGTACATGCTCATTCAGTTTTCTGGATTCGTAGAAAATCACATGTCCTTCTTGCATAAGGACTCCCCCAATCCCTTCCTTGTAGGCATTTGTACACACAAGGAAGTCCTTTTTTGGCTCTGCAATCTTCAGTACAGGCGCATTGGTTAGAAGGTATTTTATCTCTTGAAATATTTCCTCACATTATGATGTCCAAATGAATTTAACCCCCTTTTTATGAAGGGAGGTGATTGGGAAACCAATCTTGGAGAAACCTTTTATGAATCTTCTATAGTATCATGCCAGGCCCATAAAGGATCTGATATCAGATACATCCTTTGGGGTAGACCAATCCATGATGGCTTTAATATTGTCAAGATAAACTGCAACTCCTTCCTCAGAAATAACATGGCCTAAGTAATGGACTTGTTTCTGGAAAAATTCACACTTACTAAGCTTAACATAGAGTTGATGTTCTCTTAGTACTTGGAGTACTTGCTTGAGATGTTCTTCATGCTCTTCCCTATTCTTTCAATATATTAGGATATCATCAATGAAAATCAACACATACCTATCCAAGAAATTTCTGAATACATTATTCATCAAGCACATAAAAGTGGTTGGTCCATTGGTAATCCCAAATGGAACCACCACAAATTCATAGTGACCATATCTTGTCCTAAAGGTTGTCTTGTGGATGTACTCATCTTTAATTTGGACCTGATGGTATCCAGATCTCAAGTCAATATTGGAGAAGATTGTAGCACCCATTAATTTGTCAAACAAGTCATTGATCCTTGGCAAGGGATACTTATTCTTGATGGTCATCTTATTGAGTTGTCTATAATCTATGCACAGTCTGAGGGTGCCATCTTTATTTTTCACAAACAAGGTTGGTTCTCCCCATGGAGACACACTAGGTCGAATGTAGCCTTTGTCCCACATCTCCTTCAGCTGTAGTTTGTGCTCAACTAGCTCTGGTGTACTCATTCTATAGGGTGTTTTAAACATTGGCACCGCTCTTGGTACAAGTTCTATTGAAAAGTCAATATCCCTTCTTGGAGGTAGACCTGGTACCTCTTATGGGAATACATATTTATATTCTCTTAATATGGGATGGTTCTCTAGGGTGGGTTTGTTATTCTCAACAGTGTTTAGTACTTGTATTGCATACAAGGGACATCTGTAATATTCCAGATATAAACTAATATGCAAAACAGAAACAATTAGCTAGAAATGGCAGATAAACAACGATATAACCAGAACAACACTACAATAATACCAGAATAACACCAAAAATAGCACTTTGATTACTGAGAGCGATATTAACTTGCCTCTTCGAGGGGGAAACCTCTAGCAGAGCATAGATTTATTACAATAATATCCAAGAAAAAACTTCTCATACCATCGACTGCTATTTATACTAGATATGTCTATCAAAAGAACAATCTAGAGGAAGATCCTTTTAGAACCGGAAGCTTCTATTAGGACTTCTTACATTTGACATATTCTTCCTTATTGATAGCCTTATTAATATTGACCTTTATTACATGGAAATATATTATTCTACCTACGTGGGGGTGAGGTCTCTAACATGTCCTCCCCTTTAAAAACATCCTTGTCCTCAAGGCTTGAGATGAGGAAATTGTTGCAAAATGGTAGCTGGTTCCCAAGTGGCATCTGTTGGAGTTGTATCTTTCCACTACACTAACACTCATGCTGGTCCAAAACTGCTTGTGGTTCTAGCCAAATTTAGCCTTCTTCGTCCAACTCGGGAAGGTTGGTTTGAGTTTGGCACTTAGTTCCAATCACCTTCTTTAATATGGAACATGAAAAACAGGATGGAGCTTAGAATGACTAGGAAAAGATAACTGATAGGCCACTGGTCTCACATTATTGAGAACGATATAAGGACCATAAAATTTGGGCTCCAGTTTCTGATAATGGTCAGTCTTGAGGGAATTTTGCTTGTAAGGTTGCAGTCGAAGAAACACTTGGTCTCCTTTGGCAAATTGACATTCAGAGCGACCTTGATCTACTTGTTTCTTCATGTGATTCTGGGCCATGACCAAATTCTCTTTGAGGGTATGGAGAATAGCCTCTCGAACTATAATCGTTTGGTCAATCGCCTGGACCTTAGAGACACCTGGCAAGTATGAGAGTACTGAAGGTGGATTTTGTCCATATGTCGCTTCAAAAGGAGTCATGCGGGTAGTTGTATGGTAAGAGGTGATGTACCACCATTCAACCCACTAATTTTTCCTTTCTGATGCAAAACACCTCAAATATGTTTCCAAACACTTGTTGACAACTTCAATTTGACCATTAGTCTGGGGATGATAATTTGTGTTGAGATGCAATTGGGTGCCTTGTAGCTTGAACAGTTCTTGCCAAAAATTGTTGCTGAAAGTTAGGTCATGATCATAAACAATAGAATGAGGCATGCGATGAAGATTGAAGACCTGATCCATGAAAATTTGAGCCACATTGGAGGTTGTAAATGAGTGTTGAAGAGGACAGAAATTAGCATACTTGGAAAGACGATCAACTACCACCATGATGACTGATTTATTGCCCGATTTAGGTAAGCCTACAATAAAATCCATAGAAATATCCTGCAAAATAGCAGGTGGAATCGGAAGTGGTTGTAGTCTTCCAGTAGATTTGACTGTTTCTCCTTTGTTGCATTGACAAAGATCACATTCAGCCACAAAATTGTGAACGTCCTGTTTAATACGATCCCAGAAAAAAGAACGTTTGACCCAATCATAGGTTTTGGTAAACCCAAAGTACCCAATGTTGGGTGTAGCATGAAGCTCAGAAAGTACCATGGATATAAGTTTTGAGTGTTTACTTAAATGCAAACGACCTTTGTATCAAAGATCATCATGGAGCCAAGAGTATCCTGGGGAGACTGGAGAATTGGCCTACAATTGTTGTATCAGATGAAAACTTTTGGGATCGTGTAGCCATTCCTAGTGAAAAACTTGGATCCAATATGGTACAATGAAGGAGAGAGAAAAAAGGGACCCTTCATCTTCATATTTTCTGGAAAGTGCGTCAGCAACCACATTGTCTTTTCCTTTCTTGTAAATGATTTCATAATCATATCCAAAGATCTTAGTCACTCATTTTTTTTTCTCTGGGGAAGAAAGGCGTTGTTCCAGAAAATACTTGAGGCTTTGATGATCTATCTTAGTTTGGAAGCGTTTCGCCAATAGATAAGGGCGCCAAAGATCCATGGTATGCAAAATAGACAACATTTCCTTTTCATAGATTGATTTTCCCAAATGTCACTCTAACAGTTGTTTGTTGGTAAAGGCCAAAGGTCAACCCTCTTACATAAGGACTGTGCCAATTCCTTTCCCGGAAGCATCACATTCCAAGACAAAGGGTTTTGTGAAATCAGGAAGGGCCAAGACTGGAGTGGTGCACATGGCCATCTTCAAGGTTTGAAAATCCTGAGCAGCTGCTAGAGTCCAAGTGAAAGAATTATTTTTGAGGAGAGTAGTGAGAGGTGCCGCAACCTTTCCATAATTCTTAACAAACTTGTGATAATAACCTATTAAACCCAGAAATCCACGCAAGATTTTGAGAATCTTTGGGTGAGGCCAATCTTGCATAGCTTCAATCTTTTTAGGATCCACCCTGACACCAGCCTTGCCAAAAATATGACCCAAGTACTCGACTTCTGAGGCGCCAAAAGCACATTTATATTGTTTTAGGAAAAGTTGGTGGTGAGAGAGTAGATGGAGAACTCGATCCACATGAGCAAGATGGGTTGTCCAGTTTTTACTATAGATGGGGATATCATCAAAGAAAACTAAGACAAAATGACGGAGAAAAGGATAAAAGACATGATTCATGAGGCTTTAGAAAGTGGAGGGAGCATTACACAAGCCAAAGGGCATGACCAACAACTCATAGTGGCCCTCATGAATTCTAAATGTAGTCTTAGGAATGTCTGCCTTGTTCATGTGGATCTGGTGGTAGCCAAAACGAAGATCAAATTTAGTAAAGAACTGGGCACCACGCAATTCATCCAAGAGGTCATCAATGACAGGAATGGGAAATTTGTCTTTAATGGTGATTTTGTTGAGGGAACGGAGGTCAGGACACATGCACCAAGAACCTAATTTCTTAAGGACCGTGACCATTGGAGAAGATTAGGGGCTCGTACTATGGTGGATAACACTTGCGTTGAGCAATTCTTGAACAATTTTTTCAATTTCATTTTTTGGGCAAGGGGATGACGATAGGGATGGATATTGGGAGGAAGGATTCCTAGGAAAAGGGGAATGGAATGATCATGAACACCACATGAAGGAGGAAGTCCCAGGGGAGTGGAAAAAACCACTTGATATTTAGAGAGGATAGAATGGAGGCTGCGGCAAAGAGGGTGTCTTAGTGACTTGTATGGCATGGAGTTGGGCAATAATGAGAGAATGACATTTTTTGAGAATCTTTTCCATGCAATGGGAACTGATGATCTCTGGGAAACTGACGGTGATGCCTTGGAACTTATATTGTTGGCCCTCTTGATCAAATTGCATGGTTAATTCCTTAAAATCCATGAGAATGGGACCCAAATTCCTTATCCATTATGCACCCAACACAATGTCACAACCTCCCATGTCGATAGCAAACATATGAGATTTCATGTGGTACTCACCAATTTGGAGACGTACATTTTCACAACACCCTCCACATTTCATGGCCCCGCTATTGGCAATCATGATTTGAAAATTATTGACGGCACAAATATAACAATTAGTTTCTTCGGAAATGCAGTGATGAATAAAATTATGGGTGCTTCCACTATCAACAAGAATGATGACCTTCATGTGCTTAATGTAACCAATTATCTTAAGGGTTTGGGGAGAAGAGAAGCCAGTGAAAGCATTTAGGGAAATGATCAGTTATACTTTGGGAGGGTCTGAAGGAGGGGTCACATCAGTGGGTTCAGGTGACACGGACACAAGGGGAGCCTCAATATAGTCTTTTGAAACATCCTCTGAGATGGCCATAAAAAGATTGTGTTCCTTACACTTGTGCCCAGGAAAATATTTTTCATCACAATTATAACAAAGGCCTTTGAGTTGGTGTTCATCCATTTCAGCCCTGGTCAATTCCTGGATCTTTAGTGGAGTAGAAGGAGGAGTGGGAGTGGCTGGTTTAGTGCGAGGAATAAATAAGGGTTTTTGGTTTTGAGAAGAGACAACTTATTGTGCTTCCTTAGCTCTTTTAGTAGCATCCACCCAACTCTGAGGCTGAGCCATGAGGACATGGGAACGGATCTCATCCTTGAGGCCACTGATAAAACATTCTAGGAAAAAAGCATCAGATATGCCCTCTATACGAAAATCCAATTGCTCAAAAGTGGTTGTAAAGTCTTCCACTATGCCAAATTATTTCAACTTTGTCAAACGACCTAAATGGTTGGTGTCAGTGTCAAAGCGTTCATAAAGCTTTGCCAGAAAGTGTGTCCAAGCCACATACCCTTGGTGGGAATTTTTTCTCCATTACCACCATTGCCAACATTCTTGATCTAGATGGAGAACACCATACCGGAGTTTGGACAACTCATCTGTAATGCCATACAAAGAGAAATAATGTTCCATTTGAGTTACCCATCCAGTGAGATCCGAGCCATCAAATTTGGTCACATCCACACATGGAAGGCATAGGTCACGCTGAAAGTGATGGGGCTGAAAATTCTAGGAATGAGAGGAAGTTTCACCTTCAGTTTGCAAAGGTGGGTTAGATGAGGGAAGATCTGCAAGGATATGCAGCTTGGCGCAGATCATGGCAGTGAAGGATTCAAGCTGGGTAGCAAGGTCTTGTTTGAGGTCCTCCATTTTGGTGTTGATGGAGGAATGCATGTTTTTAGTGATGGTGGAAATATTGGCACTGATTTGTCTCACTTCTTATTGGGTTTCTGTGAAATTAAAGTGCAAGGTATTAAAGCAAGATTCCAAGTCTTGGATATGGGTTTGGGCCATGATGAAGAGGGAACACGAAAAGGGGTGGGTGGGACCACATATAAAATGGGTTATGGGTGAAGTGTATCACAACGATCAGGGCGACGAGTTGAATCCAATGGGGTAAATCCCAAATAAGGGTGTTGGAAGGGGGTCGGGTCCACGAGAAAAAAAATTGTTTAAAAATGATAGGGATGACTGCGATAAGGGAAAAGAGAGATATCCAATGGGATAGGTCTCAAATAATGATGCCAACAGGATCCATACTCTATGGATTTATACTCTGATCTGAAGAATAATGCAATGATGAAATGCCCAAATGCTTAATAGGAAGAAATATGTAGTAATTTCGCAACCCGAATGCAGGAGACACAGTTGTGCGGTAATAGATCTTGTCTGTTTTGTTTTTATTTCCATCCCAAGGGTTAGGCTATACAAGGGTTCTATAGATAAGGGTTTGCCCTGTGCTATAGATCTCTGATATACATGCAGGGTCCAACAGTAGTACTCGGCCCAATATCTTAGGGCACCAACTAAGGAAGCTAGATTGTGCCCTTAGTTGTACTACCCGACTAACTAGGTAGTAGAGAGTATCTTCCCAAGTGTTGGTCTCGGTGGCACTATAGCAGTCAGGCAACTGATCAGTTTATCTATGGAGGGCTTCAGGAGATATAGGTCAATCTATATACAAGTAATGTTTGATGTGCTACCACTCGAAGGGGTACCAATAGGGGTTACAAGGGTGGCCAACAGATGTGCGCTTAAGTACCGCTTGTATTTCCTACGTGTATGAATCCTTGACTGCGGGTTTATGCACGTAACAACAGATCTTTGTAGCTTAAAGATGTCGAAATACGTCTCTACCCTAAAAAAAAATTAACCCGCAATTTTTTTGTCGAGGAAGGTGCTTTGATACCACTTATAATATTCCAGATATAAAATAGTATGCAGAAACAAAACAATTAGCTAGAAATGGAAGATAAACAACGATATAACCATAACAGCACCACAATAATACCAAAATAATACTAGAATAACACCAGAAAGAGAACTTTGATTACTAAGAGTGATGTTCACTTGCCTCTTCGAGGGGGCAACCTCCAGCGAGCAGATCTCTATTACAATAATATCCAAGATAAAACTTCTCATACCCTCGACTCCTATTTATACTAAATATGTCTATCAAAAGAACAATCTAGAGGAAGATCCTTCTAGAAGCAAAAGCTTCTATTAGGTCTTCTTACATTTGAATTATTCTTCCTTATTTTTAGGCCTTATTAATATTGACCTTTATTACATGGAAATATATTATTCTACATACATGAGGGGTTAGGTTCCTAACAACATCCCTTTCTGCAATACTTCTTCACTTGGAGGGCTAATATTTGTCTCACTCAGATAGGCTTTTGAATCCCTTGTAGGGTTAACCTTATTCCTTCTTCATTTTCACACTCCAAAGTTTTACCATAACAGTCCAACATGGTTTTGTGAGCATCCAACCAGTCCATGCCAATCAACGGGTCATAAGATCCTAAAGGAAGCATGTTTAGGTTTGCTTGGGTGCACAACCCACTTATAACAAACTGGCATGTTGGAATGACCTCTGTTACTTTTCTTTTGGTTCTAGTGGCTAGTTGTACCAGCCATGATTTAACATGTTTAACTTGTTGCAATTTACATTTCTCAATAGTTTGAGGGGAAACATAACTCAAATTGGAATCGGGGTCAATTAAAATGGAAACGGGATGGTTGGCAATCGTACCTTCCATCTCCACCACTAAAGATTACTGGTCAGCTTGTCTATTCTCCAAGGACGCATAAATTTGTGGCATGCTCCTAGCCACATCATTGATTGTGGTAGCCTCTTGGATGTTTTAGACCCTCCCATTGCTTTGTTGCCTATGCAGATAGTCCCTTAGTAGATGTTCCTCTCCACAACCCCAACATTTCAAGGGTTCTATCTTCATGTTATTAGTTTTACTTCGAGCTGCTCTGAACAGTTTATTTCCACTCTGGGATGGAAAATTTTGCTAATACGCACTTCTGGCAGGAAGGCTCATCCTAGAGCTCTTTGTATGGTTCTTAAATCTCGAGGATTTAAACCCCTTCTTCTTGAATCCCGAATTGTTTTTTTCTTTTTCCATTCTTCATGGGATTTTGTCTTACTCTTGAATTGTTCATAGCAATATCTTTCTTTTCCAATAGTATCCTCTAAGGTCTTTGGCTCATCAAACTCAATTCTGTCCCGGTAGGACTAAGGTAATCCACTAATGAATCGTTGCATCTTTACTTTTTCATCCTTTATATAGGGCACATACCTCATCAACTAAAGGAATTTGTTGATATATTCATCTATGGTGAGTTGTCCCAGCTTGACTTCATAGAACTCCTTGGTCTTTCCATCAAAGTACTTTTCTGCCAAGTACTTCTTTTTGAAGTATTTCTCAAATTGTTTCCATGACAAGTCCTTCTCATGGAATCCTTTCACATTCCTAAGTTCCTCCCACCAAATGGAAGCTTTCTCGTTCAGGTTGAAAATGGTTATCCGAGCCTTTAAGTTTTTAGAGTAGTCACGGACCTTGAAGTACTTCTTCAAGCCGAGTAGCCAAACTTCTGCTTCTTCCCCCTTCTTAATCTCTCCATATAAGGTGGGTGGTTTGGCTTTCTTGAATTCTTCAGGGTCGTGACTCTTGGATTGTTTCCTCTTCTTTCTTCTCGTCTGGGAATGGGAACTAGTTTTGCCACTAGAAGATTCCTTGGAGTTGTCAATGTCCTCACCAAAGGAATATTCCATTGAATGTCTCTTGGCTCGATGTTGGTATTTCTTTGAGGTGCTCCTCCTAGTGTGGCCACTTTCAGGACCATGCTTTTGTATCTCAGGTGGACTTGGGGTTTTCTTAGTATGATGCATGTCCACATGACTAGCAGCTAGACCATGTTGCAGTTGCATTTGTAGATATGATAGACTTTGCAATAGGACTGCATTAATTTCAATCTGCTTTTCCTTCTCCTTTATCATCCTTGCATTGTCAGCCTTGTAACTCTATAATTTTTCCATGAGGCTTCTTACAGTTTTGGTCAAATCTAGATGGGTTTCCACCACCCTCCTTTCATCAGATTCTTCCTCTCTATTGTGGGAGCTCTCCCCCAACTCATGATGTGTCACCATCCTTTACGTTGTAGTTCTCTTGTTGTTCAGTGACTGCTTGAGTGTTGATAAAACATTTTCTATTAAATACTAATCTACCAATTCATGAACAACACATATCATTTCAAGGTGAAGTTGGTTCTTTCTTTGGAAAAATTAGCAACCTATAGTGCAGACTTCCAAAACATCTATCAACAGTAGAAGGTTTTGTTCCTCTCTTCAGTAGAGGTTCAGACAAGTTTCTTATAGAAGGGGGGTAAGGTAGGGTGTTACCCCATAAGTTCTCTAATAATGTTTTTTTATGCGACTCATGCATGAGCCCAAGAAAGACAAGTCTTGTTTCTGTGCTCTTATACCAATTTGTAGCACACCCAACACCTTAAATACAATTTCTAGGGATGGGGCATCAAATTTTTGCTTTTCCTTGGTTCATTTTCAGTCCCTTACTAAGAAAAACCCTCTTATTCTGCTTCCCCAAATTTTACATCTCCCACTACACACTTAAACCAGCTAGCGAGATCCTCCTCGTGACCTCGAGTTGAAAACTGGTAGCTAAGAGTCTTCTTAGTGAAGGTTTCGACACTTTGGATCTCCCGTACTTCGGGAGTTCCAATAGTGTTGTCAAAATCCTGGATTGTCGAATAGGGGAGGGAATCAACAATCCACGTCCTTCACTAAGATCCTACGGTTAAAAAGGGGTTTTGACATTCGATGCGGAACACTCCTTTTTCCTAATCCCTGAAGTCCCAAAATCTCTCCATGTGGCCTTAGTGATTCGGCGATCGGCGTTCAACTTAGCGTTGAACGTCCTACATTTTGGCATTTCGACAGTCGACAGTCAGTGGTCTTCGTTCTACATTTTCGGCGTTTCGACGATTGGCAATCATCGTTGGACTTTCGACATTCGGTGATCGTCGATCTTAATTGTACCTTCCTCAGCCACACTACATTCAATCTTATGAACTCATGAATTATCCATACTCCCGGAGTCTCAGACACGTCACCAACCATGTTGGCCAGGGGGGCACGAACCAGAAGTTGACATGTGGCAAGGGTCAAGGGGTGACACATGTCATGCTCTAATATTCATAAAGAGTCTATGAATTGTCCATATATGTATCACACGTGGAACGTGTAATGTGGGTCCACATCACATCGAATGACATCATCACGCCACGTCATTTTGGACAAATAACTTCCCATCCCTTCGATCTCATGATCAGTAGGAGTCCACATGGATCCACAAATCCATGACTCTCGTTACTTTGCAGCTCCAGACTTCAGAGCTTGCCAACTACTCATGTCATGAGTTCCCCGAAGAGCTAAGTCTCTGGACTCTATAATCTGGCGCCAAGTGTCCTCATCCTACCAACTACCGAGATTCATTTCGACGTTCACAACTTCATAGGTTTTCACATTCAGTAGGTTCTTGGCCAAGTTCCTTTGGAGTACTAAGTCTCCAAACTATGGGATAACTTTCCATGTGTCCTCTTATCTGACATCTCTAATTCGACATAAAACATTAGACAGGGGACAAGTAGGGGCCATGTTTCTCTCCATGACACATTCTCGATCGATTGGGTCATTGAGGGTGGTTTCTTAGATCGACGGCTGAGAGGGATCCCGAAGGATCCAAAGATCGATGGTCCACGTCACTTCGGCAATTCAACATTCGAGAGTTCGATGAGTACCTTCCAGCTTCCTCTTTGGAGCATGCTTGATCTATCGACATGTGTACCTAGAATTCATGGCCAATATTTACTCCAGCTTGTCGAGCTTCGGGAAAACTTGTGCGTCCCTATACATATGAATACCTAGACTTATTGATAATCGTTGATCTATGGACATGTGTCCCTTCATTTTCAATGGTCCCTATTTACTTTGCGACTTCGAAATTCGAGAGTCTCAGCGTTAGACCACTCCTATTCTCTCGAAGTAGGACTTCGTCGAAGCACTTAACGCTTCCCTTCCTAAGTGCGATCTAACAGTTTAGAGGGATCCTCACTAGATCCATAGATCAATGGCCCTCGTCAATTTGCGACTTTGGCCTTCGACTGTTTTCGAAGATTATGGAGTCAAGTGTCCCAAAGCCCTAAAAGAGTTAGCTCCTTACGGACTAGCGCAGGGTTCCTAGGCCCTGGTCACATGGGTCCTTTAAGAAATCTTGTCGGCTAAGCGTAAATCCTTTTTATAACAAATGTGCTAAGGACATGGGCATGGGCCCCCAGTGAGATAAGTGGTTAGTCTGAAGGGAAATGCCCTTCTCCCAAAGAGATGAACTTGACATTCTCGCAAAGGAGAATTCAAAGGATTGGCAGGACTTAGGCGTTTTAGTTATTCCTACCCCAACTCTCCTACGGACTCACATCCCATGACTCTATAGCAACTAAACGGATATAAATCAAAGATCATATAGATATAATAGTTTACAGAAACCAAAGAGCATTTCTAATAATTGTTCAAATATTGAAAGACTTAATCATAAACACGGACATTTCATCATCACATCCAATATAATACACAGAGTATGAAAATACTTATCAGAACTGAAAAATGTGAAGCAACTACTGAAAGGGGTGTTTGTTTCCTCCCCGAATTACCTCCTTTCTCTCCTTCCTCAGCAAGGTTGTGTGGGTCTGAATCCCAATTCATGGTCAGGCCTGGAATCCTTATATATGGGTTCCTTGCCCCATTTCCTCATTAACTCTTGAGGATGGCCTTCCAACTACCATCCAAACTGGTAATTAATTTATGGGTGAGAGGACTATTGAGCAATTACACCCAGTAGGTATTGCTCTACTGAGGGCCATTTCAACCATCCTTGGTTTCCCTTCACCATCTCTCTCATAGCATCCATGGTCTATCTTGGAAAACTTCCCCCCTTTCAGTAGTTGTGCAACACATATTCGAATTTATATTAATAACATGAAATTTATACATTGACCCTTTTATACAAAGGTTCACCAAATCAAACATTCACACATATTTAGTCTGCCATAGTCTCTTGACCAGTTATAGTTATATTTAAAAATTGGGGGAAAAAGGGGTATTACATGTGACCTTGGAACAGAATCGGGCACTAACCAAAGGGCATTGTTCGGAGCTCCAAGACTTTCTCCACACCAAACAATTGTCACCCAAAACCTTTTGGATACTAAATTTAGAACAACTTAGAAATCTATAGTCCACGTGTAACCGAAAACTGACGGTCAAGATTTACTCTAGACTTAGGGGCCTCGAGGGGGATTCTTCACCTCTATGCAACAATGAAAAAATTATTCTGGAGTGCTTAACCACTCGAGGATGCAATGGTTTGTACTCACCCACGAATCTACGGTGTAGATTCACTTCGTGACTTCGGAGCTTCGGGGCTCACTTGCAACAAACAACTCAAATTTGTCGGAGTAGCGAAGTCCAAACGACTTGGGGACTAAAATTTGTGCTCCTTCTCCTTGATTGAATGGCTATGAGAGATTCCTACTCATCCTGAATAGATCTTGTCCACTCAGCTTTAAACAAAAGGAATTTCTCCTCTTGGAGAATTTACTCTCACTATCCCTCCTTGAGCTTTGTCACTTGGATGACTCGGACTCTAGCGCACACTTTGCGCTTCTCTCCTCTGAGCTTTGGATTTGAATAGTCACCTGCACACACCTTTTGCTATCTCTCCTTGAGCGTTTGTACATATAAGTGGTTCAGCCTCCGCACAACTTGTGTTGATGCTATGCACTCTTTGCACTAAGGTTTCAGAGGAGAAACAATTGAAACTTATAATAGGATTTAGAACTTATTCAACCAGCCATTTAGATGCACACACACAAACACAGAGATAAACACATAGCATTTATTTGATTACTCGGAGATAAACAAATTCACAATCTCAGAAATTGAAATAAATTCTCTTCTTCTATATTCCTTCAACAACAACTTACAATAGCAACAACTTTCAGCAGCCCTCAACAACAAAAGTAACAACTCTTTTTCAACAACCTCTTCTGGGCATAGATTACATTGATTTAGACATGAAGAGGCTTCTTGATCATTCCTTCAAGACTATTCTAGTGCTTTATTATCATAATTAAAAGCATCCTACCACTAAGATTACTTCAATAAATGAACAATTACAAGTCAGATATGAGTTGGCACTCAAAATATGTACAATCCTACAAGAATTAAAGACAATTTCACCATCTAGGAGAATATACAGTGGCTCTAGTCTGAATATCTCATGGGATATTTAATTACAAATGTCTCAAAATTAAAGTGGTGTTCCCTCCTTGGGATCCAAACCAGTTACAATGTGTTGTGCTAGATGTTGAGGCACTTTCCACCGCTCCTCATTAAATGATGACGATGATGCTCATGGATCATACTCTTCTAGACAAAATACTCATCGACTCCTGTCCATGGGCACCTCCACTTCCTTTCCTTGCTTCTGGATGTCTGCTTCAGTTATCCAAATGGCATCTTCTACTGGATGATTCTTCCATTTAAGCAGATATTCATAATAAATCTTTCTCCTGGTTCTCTTAGCAATTCTCTGATCTAGAATATTTTCTATTTGAGTCTTCTCTATTATGGGAATCTGTCACATCCATTGAATCTCCTCTTGATCGTATGTCCCTCCTATTTCATCCATCTTGTAAGGATACAAGTTTGCTACGTTAAATATTGGTGAAATTCCAATGTCCTCTAGCAGTTCAAACGCATAAGCATTTGCAGCAAATTTTCTGAGGATTTTACAAGGTCCTATCTTCTTCATCTTTAGTTTAATATATTTCCCTCTTGGAAATATTTCCTTCCTCAAATGTGCCATGAATTGTTCTCCAACCTCAAAATTCACCTCTTTTCTTCTCCGATCTATTATGTCCTTATATATCTAGTTGTTATCATGTAGTTGTCCCTTGATTTGATCATGCAATTTCTGCATTTCTACAACGAAATCCTTTTCTCCTGCACTTCAAAATTCATCTTGTCCCAAATATCTCAATTCTAAAATTCCTCTTGGGTGCATCCCATACACTATCTGGAATGGGCTCTTACTAGTACTCATGTTTGGTGAGTCATTACATGCAAACTCCGCTTGAGGCAGAATTTGATCCCACTGACTGTTATGTTCAGTTACGAAACTTCTTAGGAGATTCCCCACACTTATATTCACTACCTCAGTATTTCCATCTGTCTGAGGGTGATAAGATGAACTAAAAGACAAATTTGTCCCCAGCTTCTTCCACAAAGTCCTCCAAAAGTGTCCCACAAATTTGGTGTCTCTTTTTGAGACGATACTCTTACGTAACCCATGCAATCTCACAATCTCCTTGAAAAACAGATTTTCTATGTGAGTATCATCAATTTTTTTCTGACAGGGTATAAAATGTTCCATCTTCAAAAATATATCAACCACCACAAATATTGAATCATTTCCCCTTTGGGTTCTTGGAAATCCCATAACAAAATCCATACTTAAAGCATCCCATGGCATGTTTGGAATAAGAAACGGTTGATACAATCCTGTGTTCGGATGTTTTCCTTTAGAATATTGGAAAATTATGCATTTGTCCACAAAATATTTCACAGTAGACCTCATGCCTAGCCAATAGTATGAAGAACTTGATTGTGCATATGTTTTATCATGGCCAAAATTTCCAGCCAATCCTCCACTAGGTTTTTCCTTCAGCAAAGTGTCCCTCATTGAGCATTTTGGGAGACACAATTGACTTCATTTGAATAACAGTCCTTCTTGGATCATATACCCCATCCATTGGCTTCTATCCCTTAACAAAGGATTTTCATAAGCTTCCTTTAAATTTGGGTCTTCATGGTACATCTCTTTGAGGTGTTCAAATCCCAAAGTCTCCACTTGGAATTACTACAAGATCAAACATCTCTTGCTCAAAGCATCTACAAATTTTTTAGCATTCCCACTAACATGCTTAATAACAAAAGTAAAATTATACATGAATTCTACCCATTTGTCATGTCTCTGGTTCAACTTCTCTTGTCTGATTATGAACTGCAAAGCATGATTGTCAACATACATAATAAACTCCCTTAGTATTAGGTAATGTCTCCACTTTTTCAAAGTTTGAATTATAGCATAAAATTCCTTGTCATATGTGGAATACTTCTTCTTAACATCATTCAACTTCTCACTGACATAAGCAATAGGCTTATCATCTTGACTTAAAACTACACCAATGGCCTCTCCACTTGCATCACATTTGACCTAGAAAGTCTTCCTGAAGTCTCTCAAAATTAATATAGGCTATTCTGTTATCTTTTCTTTCAGCACTCTAAATCATTTCTCGGCTTCTTTTGTCCAGTCAAAATATCCATGTCCCTTCTTTATAGTATATAGTATGGGTGTGTGCAAATACTGTTGAATTTTATGTAAAAGCCTTCTAACCCATGAAAACTTCTTACTTCAAACACACTTCTTGGAGAATGCCACTCTCTTATAGCCCTCACCTTCTTTGGATCCATATTAAATTCATTTGAAGAGCTTACAAACCCCAGATATACAACTTTTTTCTTCAAGAAAGAACACTTCTTCAAATTCACCAACATATTTTCCTACTACAACCTCCTCAACACCATCTTCAAGTGTCTTAAATGCTCCTCCTCAGTCTTGTTGAAAACTAGAATATCATCTAAATAAACAATCACAAATTTCCCAATGAAATTTTTTAGCACTTCATTCATTAATCTCGTAAATGTACTTGGAGCATTTGTTAAGCCAAATGGCATGACAACCCACTCATACAGCCCTTCATTTGTTTTGAACATTGTCTTACATTCATCCCCTTGTCTCATTCTTATCTAATGATAACCATTTTTCAAGTCTATCTTGGAAAAATAACTAGCCCCACTCAAACAATCCATTAAATCATCCATTCTGGGTAAAGGAAAACTATACATGATGGTTATCTTGTTGATAGCTCTAGAATCTGTGCACATTCTCCAACCTCCATATTTCTTTGGACCCAACACAGTTGGTACTGCACACGGGCTTAGACTTTCTCTGGTCAGTCCTTTTTCCAACAACTCTTGGACCTCTTCCTTGACCTCTTCATTCTCCCGAGGGGTTAATATATATATATATATATTGCTTTGTTTGGCAAACTTTCTCTCGGAATAAGGTCGATATGATGACTAATACTCTTGATGGGAGGTCAAGTATGAGGCAACTCATCCACCACAATGTCAACAAACTCATCCAATAACTCTTGAACTTCCAGAGGAAAATCATTCACGAAAGTACTTGTAAAGATGACTCTCGGCTTACCTATAACAAAAAACTGCATTTTCTGTTCTTTCTTGACTTCCTTCAAGAGATCCTTCCCACTCATGAGATGTATACTCAGACTAGCCTCCTCTTTGACTCCCTTATCTTCTAGCGATCGTTGGTTTTGTTACTCTCTCTTCCTACTTCTTGGGCTGACCCAAGTTCAAATCTAAACAAGCTTCCAACAAAGCCATCTAAAACTATCAGCCCTCTTGGTAAACCAGAAAGCAATGCAACACACATAGTGTACTACGCAGTCTCACCTGAGATAGTTCTATGGGTGACTGCAATGCTCAGATGCTTGCAGTCTAGGCAAGATTGGGGGTATGGGATTGTACTTTATGATCTTCATTTAATTACTCTATTATCCATCTATATTAAATACTCTGTCATTTTGTATTCATGCATGTAAATCAACAAATCTAACTACTTCATCAAGACATTCATCTAAGATTTAACCATTAACAAAAAAGACATAAACAATAATCATTTCACATAACACATGATCTACCATGGTTCACCCCCTCCTGGGCTATGTCCATAAATATTTGGCTACTTAGGCTCTTTTATTATAGTTCTGAAAAAGACGACGATGCGCGCACTACATTCCTCTCTTAGTTGGATCGAGATATTTTATGAGGTGAATTAGATCACATGAGGCTCCCTAGCCTGTGATCTAACCCTCAAGATCCATTCTACTCGCACCTCTATGGCTCAACAACTTATCAAAATCAGGTCATGCATACAATATTCTCCAGTGGAAATTCTTTAACATGTGCTCACAACCAACTCAACCTACTCTCTCCTCCCTAGACCTCCTAGGTATTTATTTATACTACATTACCATCTTAACAAATGTTACACTTTCTTATCAAAACCCTAACCCTAGCTTGGTTAGGTCTGCCTGCATGTGCGCCTTGCATGTGTTACTTTTCCTACCACTTGCGCATTTCCAAAATTAGGTATTTCCCCTCCAAAATTGGGTTCCTCCTCAAAATAGGCATGTGCCCAACAGGCCCCCAACACTGACATTGTGACTCATCCCAAGTCACTACCTAACTTCGGCATCTGTTGTTGCTTGTGCCAGAACAACATACATCTTAGCTATTCTCTGGCACTACTCCTTATCCTGACTGCTCTTTTCGGCCATGTCTTCCACCAGTTGCGCAGTGACCGGGGGTTTTAGTATTTCTCCCCCTTCCAAGCCTATCTACTGTACGTTTAGCTTTGCTGCATTGATCTCCATGACCAGATGCTCTGCCTTCTCCTGTAGAGGCTCCAAGTGAGCCTGACACCTAATATTTTGTGCCTAGACTGTTTTCTCCTCTGCCTATAGTATCTTTATTTCAGCGGAAGTCTTGATTCTCTTGGGAAATGATAGTGTCTTATGTCGTTGTTTTAGCTCTGCCATTACTTCATGCACTTTGTCTTCCTTCCCTTGCAGCTCTTGCAAGATCGCATCTTCTAACAGTTGTGTCCACAATTGGGCGTTGTTTTCCAATAGTTATTTGATGCGATGTGTTGCGCACATTATGTTTTCTGTCGAGGCTATGGCGTCTTGTTCGTGTTGTGCAATGACCTCAGGAGGAGTGGTAGGTACTTCTTGCTCCTCCAGTTCTTTGATTTGGTCCTTGTACTGCTCTAAGGTCTGCGTGATTTTTCTTATCTTTTCCTAGGAAGATGTTTCCTCTGACTCTGCGCTAACCGAGATGGTGTAAAATGCAACATTAATGCACTGCTCCATCTCCTCAAACTTTTGATGTATTCTCCATCTTTCTTTCTCTTCTTGTTTGATTACCTCCTGCAATGTGTTGTTTTCTTCTTTCGTTGTTTGTAAGTTTTTTGCGTCAGTCCTAGCCTGGGACTGAATTTCCTACACAATACTAATCTGCAGTTTGTAAAGACTTGCCTTTGTCGAGATATTGGGCAACACCAAGTCGAATGTATGCATTTCCTTTAGGGGCCTCTGCACTTCCTCCTCATCTATATACAACATCTCTGGTGTTATTATGAAGTTTGCGCTCCTCTGCGCTGTAAGTTGAACTCTTTCTCTGGCAGGCCTTCCTTCCATGGTTTGGGTTGCTTGATATTTTTGTTGCTGCTTTGCCCTGATCCTTAATTGCTCCAACGCATTTTTTACCTCCTATTCTTTCTCAAAAATTGAAGCACGGTGCTTCTCTGCATTCTCCAAAACCTCTGACAGTCTATCCTCGACCGTTGTCGCGACTAACTCCACATCATCTATGGTTAGTGACGTATGAGAAGGTGGTTTGCGGGCCTTTGTATTATTTCTGGAGCCACTGGTATGCTCCCCTGTCCTCTTTCCTTGGGCCTCGAATGGCTCAGATGTTTTTGGCATTTGGGTATCTATGTTGGTTTTCTGCCCCATTTCTTCTTCTTCAGGAATCTCTTGTGTCCTTGTCCCTACTTCTTCAGTGCGCACTTCTTCCACAATGTTTGTTGGTACTAACTCCGTGCGTAGTGGATCCTTTGCGGAACCACCATGTGGTATTGTTTGTGTCCTTGGTTTTTTCTTGGGTGGGTTGCTTCCCCCCACTGGGCCTTGCACGACCTTCTTCTTCTTGTTCACCCTATTTGTTCATGTCTATTGTGTAGGGACCGTTCTACCTGGCGTCTAATTTTTTGTTCTTGGTACTACTTTTGGGATCACAGGAACTTTCCATTCCTCGGGCCACTCCTGAACCTCCATCTGTATTTCTTGCATCATCACGCAGTAACTCAATTGTAGCCACTCCTTGGTTGTGTCCCTCTTTTCCTACAACCATAGGCTCTGGCACGTTTCCCTGAAGTTAGCAATTTTTCCAAACTCCTAGACAATCTCTGGGGAAATTTGCGATGTATTCACTATCAGTTCTTGTATTTTTGTTAGGTAGCACGCAAAAGTATCTGTGTTTTCCTTCTTCCTCCTCAGGTTTGTGCTACTACTTAGTGAAATGTAGCACATTGTGTCACACTCTTCCGTTATCTCAGAGTATTTTCTATGGGCGGGCTCCTTCCATCCTATGAGAGCAATGAGGATGAGTAACCATGAGTAGTGGAACTCAGAGCCCCAGTCCTATGTATCCTTACAATCCTTCAAAAATTAATTTAATAAGTATGGGGCCCAACTCATCGAGCTCCCTTTTGCGCACTTTGCGACAACCGCTACTACTCTGACTGGCACTTGCGCATTAGTTTGCATCCTAAGAGTTGGGTTGTGAACCTTGTTGTGGGATCATTGATGTCACTGATCTCTATTCCCCTGTTACCTCTCTTCATGCCATACTTGGCCTTGATTTCGTCAGAGATGCCCTTGGCCTTCATTTTTTCCTCCAAGTATTGTTATGGATTCTCCCCATATGTGGGTAGTCCGGTAATTGCTACGATCAGATCGACATTGATAGGCATGGGCCTATCCATCCAAATAATCCCTCCATATACTCACGCTAGGCGTTATTTTACACAACCGTTGATATGTTTACCACACCCAAAATGCAGTATATCAAGCAAGTTCATTATCCCTGTGTTGTAGAGAATGACGATCCACTACGCGGGCTCCAACAATGGCGTGCTCGATGGACCCTCTCCCTGACTCTCTATGTAGTTTTGTTGCGATAAGTCCGAGAACTTAATGGTGGTTGCCACGTCATGGTCGGAATACTTCATCATATTCACCCCTCCAACCATCTCATCATTTATTTGCACCCCTTCTGGAATTTTGGGCATGACGAGTATGAATTCTCCCTATGGACATGATACTCCTTGCGTGCTACTCTCAGTGTGATATTTCTTCCTTCCTTGTGGGGATGAGGCCCCCACCTCCTATACACCCTCGTGCGTTTATCCATACTCTTCGTCCAGATCTCAGCCCTGTGGCGCTGAACCCATGGCATGTTCTTCCTATTGTGGCCCTTTCCCTCTTGATGCATTGAAGTCTGTCCTTTCTGTGTCATCCTTCGATTGCCCAACCTCTTGCTCGGGGTTGTGTTCCTCCTCCACCCAGATGGTGTTTGGCTCGTATTCGGGTGTGTGGATTTCATCCACACCCACTACGGATGGCACTTCTTCTATGTCTGCTTGTGTCGCTCGAGCTCTAGTTTTTGTGTTTCTACTGGCCATGCCTGACGCTCCAACTCTTAGTGGTAACATGTTGATGAAATATGGACTGTAGACTTCTAAATCTCCACCTACTATCACAAATGTGCACTCTCTTGCTCTTCCACTTGGATCTGTGTTCTTCTCCTTTGAAAACCACACAATGACTTCATTTCCCTCCCTTTTCGGACTTTATCGTGGGATGGCGAAGTGACAATGGTTCTGCACTGACAATTGTCACTTTTTCACTTTTTGTTGTGTTTCCTGCGCGCTATGCCTTTCTACCCATTAAATGCTCTCCAACGCACAGTGCTTTTGATCACTAGTTTCTCTGCAGCGCACTGTTAATTCTAACAGTTCTATTATATCAAAACCTTCCATTTCCGTTGATTTGTTTGTATTTTTATCCCATTTCTACTTTTTATGGATTTTCGTCTTTTTCTCCTTTTTGTTTCTTTTTCTCATTTTATCTATCTTAACTTCTACTATAATACACTATGTACATATTTTCTTGCTGCAATGTGACCTTTTAAGTGCTATGAGGTTGATTGTCCATGTACAATTTTAGTCGACTCCCACTGATCATTCCTTTCAGTTATGTGCCTCCCAAGTATTTTAATTGTATCGATCCCCCATCGGCGATAGTCTTCACTTTGTATGGCCCCAGGCAATGTATTCTAAATTTTCCTAGATGCTGAAAAAATTTATTGTCATAAAGCAAGACTAGGTCTCCTTCCTTGAAACTCTTTCTTTTGATATGTCTATCATGCCAGGATTCATCTCTTGCTTTATGTACTTCCTAGTGAAATTATGCCAGGATCCTATCCTCGTCCGTTTCCAGGAGCTGACTTAGCCTTTATTTTATTGTGCCTCGTTCTGTCATGTTGGTAATTGTTGCGACACACGAGCTAGGTACTAGAAACTATAATGGCACCACTGCTTCCTGTCCATACACCAACCTGAATGGTGTTTGTCCTGACAACTTTTTTCATGTAGTCTTGTATGCCCATAACACTGTTGGTATCTTCAAATCCCAATCATCCATGTTGACATTGTAGATATTTGTTAAAGCATTCTCTAGGATCTTATTGAAGGATTCCACTATTCCATTTTCCTAAGGATGGTATGGTGTAATCTTTTTATGGTAGACTTCAAATTCCTCAGTCATATCCCTGATGGTACTGTTGATAAAGTGAGTGCCTTGGTCACTCATCAATATTCTTAGACAGCCAAATCTAGTGATCACTTGTTCAAACAAGAAGTGTGTTGATGTCTCTGCGCTACAATATTTTTCTAGTGTTGCTTCTTCCCATCTTGTTAGGTATTTTGTCGCAGTAATGATATACCTTGCTCATGACCTCTTTGTTGGTGACTTAATTGGTCCCACAAAGTCTATTGCTCATTTTTCGAATGCTTTCAAGGTTACTTGTGGTCTTAGGGGCATCTCATCCCTTCTGTTAGGTTTACCAACCCTCTGACAAACATCACATCTCTGGAAATAATACTTAGCATCTCTATGAATTGTTGGCCACCATAGGCATGTGTGCAATACCTTATACGCGGTATTTTTTCCTGCATAATGTCCTCCAACTATTCCCTCATGAGCTTCTACCAAAATCCTAGGCCTTTCGTGTTCTAGTACGCATCTTCTCAAAATGTTGTTGACGCCCATCTTGTATAAATGTCTTGCGATTAGTTGATAGTCTGCATCTATGACTACCAAATTTTTCTTCTACGCAGTGTTAAACTCTTGTGGCGCAGTCCCTGTACTCAAGTATTCAATGATGTCAGCAAAATATTCATCAGCTACTTGGACTGAAAATAACTGCGCATCAGGGAAGTTGTCTTCCAAGTTGGTAGGTTCTTCTCCATCGGTTACCCTTGACAAGTGATCTGGTCCTGCATTCAACTTCCCTGGTTTGACTATCACTTCAAAATAAAATTCCTGAAATAACAGTATCCATCTGCAGATCCTCCCCCCCAACACTGGCTTGTTGACTAGGTATTTGAGGGTTGAATGATCTGTGAACATCTTAAAGTGTTTACCTGATAAGTAATGTCTGGACTTCTGAAGTGTATAGACCATATCTAGGCCTTCTCTTTCTGTATTATTGTAGTTATGCTCTGATTCTGACATTTTTATGCTAGCAAATGCTATAGGATGATCCAATTCCCCTGCTCCTGGATATGCCAGAATTTCTCCAAGTGCTATAGTTGATGCATCTACATGCACATGGAATGTATTATCCCAATATGGGAATACTAGAATATGTGTTGTGACCATTTTTTATTTTAGAGTGTCCAAAACTTGTTGACATTCCTCATTCCACTGAAATTTAGTATCTATCTTTAACAGTTTCTCCATTAGCACAGTGATCTGTGCATACCCTTTTATGAATTTCTTGTAGTAGCCTATATGTCCCAATGTTGCTCTCAACTGGCACACTGATTTTGGTGGTGGTAAATTAACAGTGACTGCAATCTTAGCAGGATCCATCGATAACCCTTGTTTACAGACTATATGTCTCAAAAATATTCCAAAAGGTGTCCCAAAAATGCACTTCTTGATATTCAATGATATTTGATACTGCTTGCATATTTCCAACATCAGCCTTAAAACCTTTATGTTATCTTTCAACAGGCTATAGGGTGTCCAATCATCCAGATACACTTCTAAAACCTGATGTATGAAGTCCTTAAACGCAGCTATTACAACCCTTGAAAATATATTTGGTGTATTCTTCAGTCCAAAAGGCATGACTGTGTACTGGTAGGATTCCCATTCTATGAAAAAAGTGGTCTTGTACCTATCTTTTGGGGCTATCTTGATCTGATGGTACCCTAAGAATCCATCTGTAAATGAGTAAGCCTCCTAGCCTCCCACATTCTCTAATACCTCATCTATGAAAGGGGTGGGAAAAGGATCATGTAGGCAAGTATCATTCAGTTTTCTTAGATCGACACGGATCCTTATCCCCCCTTGTTTATTTTCTTGCACTAGCATAGGGATTATCCATTCAGATTCCTCCACTGGTTCTATGATTCAAGCTTCTAACATTATATCAATTTATGCTTTCACCTTATGTTTATATATTGGGTTTAGTCTATACAGTCTCTGTCTGACAGGTCTAGCCTCAGGTTTGAGAGGTATCTTCATCTCTCCTAGCTCTCATGTTATTCCTTTCATCTCTGTAAATGTTTTTGGGAACAGGTTGTTGTACTCGTGCGGAAACTATGTTATTCCTTCCATAATTTGTTCATCCCAATAGTCTCCAATGCTAGCCATTTTGGGATTCTCAGTTGCCCCAATGTTGACTTTCTTCACCTTGATCAGACCAACAAACACTTCTGATTCTAGAGATGGACCTTCCACCCCTCTTTCGCCTTCAACTTCTATAATATGAATGTTGTGCGGGTCATCTTCATCTTGTGCTTCTTCTTCCACATGATAACATGACAATAGTTCTTTTACTGTCTGTATATTTTGTTGTTGACACTATGTCATAAGTTCACCTCTAGTTCATCAATAAATATCACCCCTCTTACTTGTTTGAGTGTTGAATCAACATTGGGTTTCTCATGTTCGAATGAAAAAGTGACCATAAATTTTTCTGTAATGTTGTCCATTCTTCAGCACCTCTGCATTGTTCCTGGTCTACATACCAGTTTGTTGGGATTCCTTCCAATGTGTGGATGAAGTGATGAGGCCATTCCTCTAGTGGTGTCATCCTCCATAATGTTCTGCACTTGTCCAAGTGTTATGTTGGTGTCCCATGCCCATCATATCTATGTATCTCATTGCTTCCCTTCTCCACGTCAAATCTAATGTCCAGTAGTCGCTTACATTGGTACCAGTTCTTAACTATCTCTTTGTGTGCACCCCACCATCTTGCAGGTGTTTCCTTGAGTGTGATGTCTAGGGCTAACAACCTCTAATTCTCTAACACTTCGTCTTCATATCTTGTTAGGAATTATTCTAAGTCATTCACCCCATAAAAAATGGGAGGTTCTCTTATCTTTGTACCCACCCATCTTACTGTGCAGTCTATTCTTGTGCACCTTCTTGTGGCTACTTCGTGTAATATTTGATGCTAATTTTCCAACCCTGTATCTGAGTCAGAAGCACATGATGTGATGCTCCTCCAGCTAAGTACTCCATCTGCAGTTGGGTTGACATAATCTTCTTCACGTGTGGTGGTTTTGTATAACTAGTTGATTTACTCTAGATCTAAGCAATTGGGTTCTACAAACCTTTCTCCTTCTAATGGATCTAATGACACAATGACTTTGTATTATAGTGATTCGAATTTCATCTTCCTTGTATTCAATTTGATTATGGCATGGTTATCAAATGCCCAGTCCATCCCAAGTAATGTTGGATCAGATGTTGTACCATCTACTATTTCTATCACTTCAAAAACTGCCTTAGTGCGCACTCCATGTAGATCTACTATCACACCCTTAAGCATTCCAATTGGTAGAACTCTGTGTTGGTTTGCTAGCTTCAATTGGAGAGGTGAATAGCTTAGTGTGGGCTTTCCCATACACTGCCATGTCTTCTTGGGTAACGCATTTACCTTAGAGTCTAAATCTAGTATGATGTCCCCCATATTGAAATATCCAATGTTAGCATTCAGTTTGAATTCCCTGCTTGTCCTCCTTGTATGGAGGTGATTGACTGGTTTTTTTTTTCTAACTTCCCCTCTACCTCTGTGTTACATATTTTGCAACATTTTAACAAATGATTGGTCATTCAGTAGCTTAACACAGGATTGTAGAAAATTCTTTATGGTACTTACTTGCGCTATAGGTGGTACTTCGTTGGTGTGGTCCATTGATAAATGCATCTCGTACATTGGTACGTTTTGAGTATGATGCGAGGTTGATCTAGTGTAGATTTTAGGAATCTTAATCGAGCTTATTTGCACATTTAATGGCTTATGCCCAATACGTTAGACTTAATCCCTTAGAATGGATCATATAATTATCCATTTCTTTTAATGTGTGGTTCTTTCTCTCAGCAACAACATTTTTTTGTCATGTATATGGAACAATGTGTGGCATCTGGATGACTTGTGCAATGCAATAACTTGTAAAATTATTGTTCACATATTCGCCTCCATTATTTTTTCTTAACCTTTGAAGTTGATGTCTAGATTTAATTTCTACAAGGGCCTTGTAGGCCAAAAACTTCGCTCTTAAGTTTTAAGAAGTAAACCCAAGTGCGTCTAGAAAATTCATCAATGAAAGTTAAGAAATACTTGCACCCAAAAAAAGAAGGAGAAGAAAGTGGACCACTGTTACACATTATTTTGGTCACCCTGATGATGATTCTACAAGCATGTGTTAAGGCTCTCAAAAGGATCTTTTGCATGAGAAAAATAATTGATTTCTTCCTCTATAAAATGGGTTTTTAGAAGGAGTCTGTAGGCTAGGAGTAATACATAGTGCGGAAATCCTTGATTTCTGCAGGCTGCTATATGCCTAACTCGCGGGGTTTCCACAGGCTGTTATATAGGCAGGGTGTGGCAGTGTTTGAAAGCTAAAGAAAGGAAGAAGTTCACAAAAGTTCTAGAAGGAGGATCTTCTAGAATGTGAGGTGGCGTCCATATGATTGTGATCCTACTGGCTTCTCTGATTTGGTGGGATCATCCTCATCTCTTTAACCATTTCTCTTTCTCCTATATAATGATAGGTTTCTCATGGAAAAGGTTAAGCAAGATTGAGCAAAGAATTGTTGAAAGAATACGCTGAAGACTGTGTGAAGGATCATGTTGCAACTGATGCTTGAGGTCTCCATTTTTCCATCGAGATTTTGTGGACCATATTCATACAAATTTGGAGCAAGTGTATGCGTGTGTTGGAACAAAGGACCATTGAAAGGGAACTTGCGACATCAAGGCAGTTTGGTTGTATCTTCCACTTTTACTTAATATAATATGGTGGCATGTTTCTTTCCCATAAAATCATTAGCATTTTATTACATGACTCCTTGATCACATGTTTAGGTTTTCATTGGATCTACTATTGATGCTTTCACTTTGGTTAGTTTGTGTCATTGCAGATTTGATCTCACAAGAGCACCAGAGCGAAGCAGGGACAACAAAGACATAAGGAAGTGATATCTAAAGGTATGTCATCCATTCCTTCTTTGGTAGTAAACTCAATGATTGTAACTTAGGGAAATCGTCATGTCACGTCTTGTTTTGTTCTAGATCCAAGTGGATCTAGGGAGATTAGTTTATGTCTGCATTCACTGATTTATCCAATAACAACCACATAAGTCACTCTGAACAAGCTGCAAAGGGGATGAGGTGTGCAAAGAAGTACGTTTGTCAAAATTGTCCCAATGATGTTTTTTGAGAACACAACCGACACAAACACCATCTCTGCAAGAAACAAGAGGAAGAACAATCACCATCTATTGATTACATAGTTGTTGCAATGAGCGATAGTATTGATGACCAAATAGTTCATGTGAAATTTTGCTCAAGCCATTTCCATGAGAAATAAAAACTAATGGAAAATATGATGAACCAAAGTTGTCAAACTTGTACAACCTGGTAATATCATCAACAATTCCAATTGTGAGAACATGCATAAGATCTTTTAGATCCTTGATTACAACTTGGTGAGGTGAAAACTCTATGGTTTTACCTCCACCTGAATAAGTGATTTGATATACTAATATAAGGTTGTAGGAAAGACTTGGAACACATAATACATCATTGAAATGACCATTATCTACCTGAACTACTCCAGACCCTACAACACTACGAGATATATCATCACCAACAAATATTTTCTTGGTGTTACATTCATTAAGAGCATAAAATATGGCTTTATCCTTAGCCATATGATAATATTCTCCAAAATCAATAAGCCACTCATTAGAAGAAGAAGTAGAAGTTGCATTGAAGGAGAAACTAGAAGTAGAAAGTACATGTACATGAGAAAAATAAGAAGAAGTAGAATCAATATTGATGTTGGGTTTCTTCATTGTTTCTTCTAAAGTTGCCATCTTCTTAAAACATTTGGACTCGTCATGACCATCTTTCCCACAAAAGTTGCAATGTCTATCAGTCTTCTTATTTTTGGATTTTGCTCCTTTGTCACCATTAGGAGCTGAAGCTGGCTGAGAGGGTTTGGGAGCCTTGTTTTGCTTGTTATTTTGGTGAGGATGTTGCTTCTTGGGATTCTTGGTTTTATCTTTCTGTTGGACCACCAAGGCTTTGTTGGATATACTTGTAGTGTTGATCAATCCAAGTTGCACAAGCTTATTTTGCTCTTGAATTAGAGAATAAAAAAAGGACTCAAGAGAGGGTTCTTTATAAGCACTCCCTAGAGCTTCTCTAGTGGCATAAAAGGTAGATACAAAAATAGAATATGCACTACCAAGCTTAGAAATAATAGCATATATGCATCGATCTTCCTTTAGATGTAGTTCACATTCTATACACAAAATTCTAAGTGTTTTGAACTTAGATAAGTGGTCTTCAATGTAAGAAAAATAATTTGGACTTAAAGTCATTAATCGATTTTCCAACTGGTGAGCTCGAATAATATTGTGTTTGCCAAACATAACTTCAAGTTTTTTCCAAGCTTTATTTGGGGTCTCAATTTTTTGAAGGTAAAACCTTAAATCATGAGAGATGGACATTATGATTAGTCCACAGACTTTGTCATTCCTATTAATCCATTTGGCATACTTGTCATCGTCAATGGGTTCTTGTTCTTTTCTCAAGATAATCCAGTACAGTCATTTACTTCTTAATAAATTATCCATATGGAACTTCCATTGAAAGTAGTTGGTACTAGTAAGCAAAATATCACTGGGAGAATCCATATTAAATATGAAAAAAAAATGAGACTGATGGTCTAGATGGAAGAATCTAAAAAAAAATAGGTTGTTAAAAAAAAACGACATTGAAAACAAACTTCAGATGTGAAAGCTATGCATTTTTGAAAAAAGAATAAAAGGTAACCAAAGAGACATGTGGCACGTAGAAGTTGGTCCACATGATGATGTTCCTCCTAATTGTGCATATAAACTCACTTTTAAATAAGTTACTTACGAAGTGACCCACTTTTATAAAATAAGTGAGAATCACTTTTACAATGAAGTTACTTTGTAAATGAAAGTTGCATGCACAATACCTTAAAATAAAATAACGTTATTTAATAGTGATTCACTTTTATAACTTAAGTGAAATGCACTTTACAATGAATGCATAAAAAATTTCAAAACATAGTAACAAAAAAGAGACTTGAACTCAAAACCTCTTATTAGTCCCTGTCGTAGGCATACAGGGACTATAGTAATCGATAATTCGTTGACTACATATTAGTTTGTCCTTTGACCACAAATATTTACATAATATCTATTGTTGGATCTAGGGAACTAAAAACATAGGTTTTTATATAATAAAAAGTACCATATATGTACTGATCTGATTGGATAAGAGATTGGAGGTCTTATTGTCGACTTCTTTATTCCCAATATTTTATATGGTAACATATCCAAACTTTTTCATCGTATACAGTCTTTTTGAATCATATATTTTTCCTATGTATTGCTTGAAGGTGGATTAATGCTAGCATTAGTTCGAATGTTTGTCTTAGCATGTTTTGCTAGCTGAATATATCCCAAATTTTTTATTTGTACTAATCATATTGAAATGTTTAGATATCCAAGATTTATAGTGATCGAGAATTCCAAAGTTGATAACGTCATTGCCGCATGTATTTGTATTGAAATGTATTGACACTTTTTTTGAGGTGCTTGAATAGGCCTGACAACTTAAATGTTTACATGACGCGAGGTCCTCCAACAGGCCTGACAGCTTAAATGTTTGCATACCTCAAGGTCCTTAGACAGCCTGTCAGCCTTAAATGTTTATCTAAATATGCTTCTCAGAGTACATTTTTCCTCGAAATTTTCCATACAATGTTGCAATGATTTAGCAAAATATTTTTGTCCACCGCCAGTTGAATAGGCATTGCATGTTTCATCCTTCTTCTAGATTTGTAATGCAATTTCATCATCGTTGAAGCTACATACATTGTTTACTAGTTTGGTGAGTACTTCTTCTACATTGGTTCGTCGGTTGTTGCTTGTTGTTGTTTGGTTCACAATTCGACCTGCACTTCTGTCTTTCATCCTTTCGGAGTAAGTTTCCATGCCATAGTTTCATTTTCTATTCCTTGTTTGTTGTTCAGTGTTTGAAGTTTGCGAGTAAGAATGTTTGCTTATTTCTATTGGCATGTTCGTCGTATGTTTTCGGTTCCTTCTGTGCTTCGATTGTAGTTTTGTAATCGTTGGAGATACATATGTTGTTTACTGGTTCGGTGCGTGTTGCTTGTTCGTCGGTTCGTTGGTTCAAGGGTTGTTGATTGTGTTTATTTGGCTCAAATTTACACTTTGGGGCCTTGGGGCTACAGTTGGGCATGTTCGTGCTTTCTCGTTGGTTTGGTGCTTGTTGTTTTCTTTTGTTTGATTCGGCTTTGTAGGGTTGGGGTCCTGCGCCAGTAGTTGGAGCTATTTTTTTTTTTGGATTGTTATTGATTGTTGGGCGCTTTACGGTGTTCAACCCCTGCACCCTCGAGTCAACATGCAATTGTGTTATTTTCCTTGTCTGGCGAGGTCGATATCTATTCTTCTATGAGATTTTGTTGATGCTTCAGTTCTGGCATGAAAGAAAATAATTGCATGAAAAATAGTTTGAGAAGTACATGTGAAATTGCAATATCCATTGTTTTTTTGTTAAAATAAAGTATATGCAGGTTGCATTTATAAACCATGTATGGTGAAATGTGGCGATATGACAATACATGTTCTTTGTCCTCTACATAGACTGGTGTGCCCATGATACAATTTGTCTTGTACTTGAGATATGATATGTACAAAAATGATTCTGCAAAATTATATTTCCATGTCTGGAAACATGTCTGGGTAGTTTGCCACGGAAAACCAAAATATTGTATCGTGGGCACAACAGTCTGTGTAGAGGATAAAGAACATGTATTTCCATCGGTGGAAGCATATCTGGATACTTTTCCACGAAAAACCATAAATCGTTTAGCTATGGCCATGCAATTTTGTAATATTTTGTGGCTTGTAATATATTTTGGGTAGGGAAAAAAAATTACACATTTACAACTATGGATGGAGAAGCGCAAATGTTCATGTTTCTGCCTATCTTTTAGACTGTTCGTTGAGTCTCTTTTACTGTATGTACATATTACTTGTTCTCTAGTTCATACCAACTTCCATTCATGTCCATTGTATTTTGTGTGTTCTCGCATTTAAATAAACAGAATAGCTGGAGAAAACGACGGAGTCTTGACTACATCAGTTGAAGAGGATATAGCAAGGTGCATGCTTGTATTGTTATTTCATATTGCGTTGCTTTATATTTCATTTATTGTTTGTATATGTGTTCACCTATTTTATTGTATGTAGATGTTGTGTACCTTCCTACATGATAATTTATCTTCATTACATGCCTTCCTGCATACTAACCTACTTCATGTCTGTTGTGTTTTCGTTGCATTGCTACATTTAAACAAACAGAATGTCTGGAGAGGATGATGGAATCTTTGGCGGGAATGTAGACAAGGAATTGCAGAAGTGGATACCTGTACTCTTATTTCATATTCCAGTGTTCATTTTTTCATTTGTGGTCTATATATTTGTTGTGCTTGTTCTGCTGCTTTGCACCTTTTTTTTATTTTTTTTTATTTTTTCTTCTTTTCTTCCTTCAAATATAATATATTATGCGTATTATGTTTGTTGTTACATTGGAATAAATAGACATGTTTCTGTTTCTTTTACATGTATGTCTTCATACTAACTTGCCTTCATGTCCATTGCATATTCGACGTTTCTACCTTGGAAGAAACAGGTTGGATGGACATGAATATGAATTGTTATGTGCAACAACAGAGGGTTTTGTGGTACAATCTTCTAAAAGGTATACCAATTGTGTTGGTAAATTAAATATACAAACCAGGTGGGGGCATATAATATTAGACTTGAAAACGATGGCTTGGTAACAATGGGCCTTTCTACCCTCTCTATTTCTACTTTTTCCATTTTCTATTATCCCTTTTGTTTTCTAATTGATCTGCTTAGTGGTCTTTCCGAAAATGCCTTGGTGCATCGGTTGGCGAACTTACGGTTCACATCTATGGTAGCGCTTCTACCTTATTCCATACTTACCCACTTTCTCGATTGTGGGTGCCAGGTCGGAGGGTTCAATATTGCTCCCCTGGCTTCCGGGGGTCCGTGATATACAGACGCCGCCCTCACGCCCTATTTACTGTTACACATTTTTACAGTTAAAAAAATCATATGCATACAATTTTACGCTTATTTAGTACTTCTGATGGACAGTATACAATGCATATGTGTGTTTAGTCCTGATGTTCATCTGCACATGCTTGCATAAAAAAAAGTTGGACTAGTGACATGGCCATGAGCAGACAGTCATCTCAGACATCAACAGACCAACATGGCCAAAGGTAAAGATGCATACGCTCTGCTCTTAGTATGTTTACCAAAAAAATATCCTCGGTTATTTATTCATCTATGGCATGGTGAATATGTTGATGTCATCTGCAATACATGGTTTGCATTTCACAAGAAGTATCAACAAGTACAAGCGAGACGTCGAACATAGCGCATGTTCCGCAGATTAAGAGGTATGGTTGCAAAACTCTGGCTCCATAGTTCATCGAAGTTATGTGTGTACTTGTAGATTTATGCCAGTGAAAAAAGAATACAAAAACAAATGCACACTACCATTCACTTTAGTTTTCCTGTTCAAAAATTGTCACCGGGTCTAGAGTTGTAACACCCAAAGTATTATCAATAGAGGGCTTGAACAGCCGCTGAATTGGACAAGCGTTTTTTGGGGACATAATGGTCGTCTATAGCACCTACTTGGACAAGGCAAACAAAACTAGATCCATTATGCGTGCTGACATGACAGACAAGGAGGCCATGATGACAGTGACACTGACTATTCCTACACAACTTGTCCAGAAACATGCTTAAAATATATTGTCAAGTAATGGGATATCCATTACAAATTTTAATATATTGCCCAAAACAGTATATGACCATGGTGATTGTGATCGAATTATTTCTCTCAATGAAACAAGTATTGTGGAAAAAATTCTCGTTGTTTGTTCAGAATATCGTTTCCTCTCGGATACGACTATCAGCTAGCTTGCACAAAGCAGTGACATTTACCCAATTGGAACCATTGGCGCAACTGTCACACTGGCGAGAAAACTTGGCTCGCAACATATTCTCCATATAAAGAATGAAGAGTCGGATAGCGACAAGGAAATGGTACCACTTTCCATATCCAGTTTTGTCCTTTACTTTCGCATGTACATGTATCTTGGGTAAGTTACACAAATATTGCAATGTTCCATGTTGCAACTGCAATTGTTCGATGCCTATTCAAATTTGTTTTCGTCAATGGAGCAACAATTACATAAAGGGAAGATTCCACTTATGCTCTTCAAAAATATAACAAAGAAAGGGATGTTAGAGAAAGGATATTTCGGAAAACCCAAGCAACATTTGTAACAGAGTTGCGAGCAGATATAGTACATGATCTAAAGAAACTAGCTAGCTCTACAACTGTTGTGCGTATACATCCACAAAATCATCCTCACTTTGCTTATACAAATAGCCTTCACCAAATTTCTGCGGCTTGTTTTATTTTATTTTATTTTATTTAAGGTGGGTGGGGTGCAGTTGTGTATTATATTGTTCAATGTATTAATTCTTATGCTTGTGTTCCCAGGTTGAAGGTGACCTGTATGTGTGAAATGTAACTCTCCTACTTCTGCCTCCTCTTTGATAAGTGATGATACAATTGATTGTCTGCGATGCAGTGAAAAATGTCCATATATATATGGACATTGTCTCAATGCTGCCATCCAAACCGTGGGCAACACAACCATGCATTGTATGGTTAGGCAGCCTCTGTTACAAAATGTGCTTCCTAAGTTGGCATAATTGTCGTATGAAACATATCTATAGAAAAAGGAAAGCAGTGTCTACATGTTGTGCAACTTTCGAATACACAACAAATTTACCCTAAATGAGGACAATGCAATTTTGCATATCGACTGAAGAAGAGAAAAAAAAATATCAAACTTTGGCAGGAAACGAAAAATATCTCATGTGTCTCTGTAATATTTCTTCAACATCTAGATGAATGTTCGTTGGGCTCGACTACTTGGGATTGCATGCGCATAAGATTGTTTGGTCCAAAAATGGGAGGCATGGCAGCAAACCCCATATATCCCATGGCCCCAGTTATTTTCTACTGGGAACATATACCAGATGTAAGAGAAAATGAATGTCGCGAGGTCTTTTCTTTGTATATCAAATTGTTTGATGCAAAGGTCGATGCATCCTGCTCTATGGAACCTTGTGGGAACTTGCTTGCGATCTGTTTGGAGTTTAGTTGGTTCTTGGTTGTATGCTTCGTCTGTAAATTTGTATATCGCGGAACTTCGAGTGTTGTTTGGAGGACACAAAACAATAGAATTGAAATTTTTTAGCCAGCTAGCCCGCAAATCCTCCTGATAATTCCTATGGCACTGTGACGCAAATGTAGCATGTGGCTTGTTTTAACATTTTTCCTTGATCGGTGAACTTGGTAAAATTAATCTGCTGGAATAAATTGAAATCAACGAATATATATTGTGTGAAGTCTAATTGTGCTATCATATCAACAAGAGGCCCTTAAAATTCAAATTGGTCATTGTTATGCTTGCGGTGATAGAATTTTAAAAAAATTTGTTTTGTTTCCTTCATTTTTTTAAAAATAAGTGATTTAACATCCTTTGATAATTTTATGTAATTAAATTGTACAATATCAATATTTAATATTAATAATTTAGTATTTGAAAATAATTTTTTTAGATAATGTTAGATAGGATGACCATCAATAAACAATCGCAACCTTGAGCCCACCAGTCTCGGAGTCCATCTATCAATTTGTATGTCGCGAAACTCCGAGTGTTGTTTGGAGGACATGGGACAATAGAATTGCAATGTTGAGCCAGACAGCCCCGCAAGTCCGGCTGTCAATTTGTATATTGCGAAACTCTGTGTGCTATTTCTAGGACATAGAACAATAGAGGCCCAATTTTGAGCCTGCTAGCCCGAGAACCCGCGATCCAAAAAGTGGCTACGTAAGGAATGAAGGATTTATACATGCTCTATAAAATCTTACGTCCATACATATTTAATATGTATTGCTCGTTTCTCAGAAAACTTCTAGGTGTGGAACTTGGCGGATGCACGTGTTCAGATTTCCACTTACTTTTATATCACCAGCCGGACCAACCGCTTCCCCGTTTCAAATTGTACAAATTTTTTTGTCTAATTAAATTGTACAATATCAATATTTAATATTAATAATTTAGTATTGAAAATAATGTTTTTAGATAATGTTAGATAGTTGATAGGGATTACCATTCGTAAACAATGGCAATCTTGACCCCGCTAGCCCTAGAGTCCGTCTGTCAATTTGTATATCGCGGAACTCCGAGTGTTGTTTAGAGGACATGGAACAATAGAAGTACAATGTTGATCTAGCCAGCATGCAGGTCCGCTTGTCAATTCGTATATCGCAGAATTATGGGTTCTATTTGTAGGACACGGAACAATAGAGGCTCAATTTTGAGCCTGCATGCCCGAGAACCTGCGATCCAAAAAGTGGCTAGGTATGGAATGCGGGATCCGTACATGCTCTATAAAATCTCATGTCCATACTTTATAGTACATATTTAGTATGTATTACTCATTTTTCGGAAAATTTCTAGGTACGGAAGTTGGCGGATTCACGCCTTCAGATTTCACTTACTTTTATATCGCCAGACCGATCGACCACTTTCCCATTTCATATTGTACAAAATTTTTGGCGGTTTTTCCGAATAGGCCAGTTACCGGATAAGCGGGTTCAATATTGATAATTTATGTAATTAAATTGTACAATATCAATATTTAATATTAATAATTTAGAATTTGAAAATCATGTTTTTTTATAATGTTAGATAGTTGATAGGGATGACCATCCATAAACAATGGCAATATTGAACCCGCCAGTCCCATAGTTCGTCTGTCAATTTGTCTATCGCGGAATTCTGACTGTTGTTTGGACGACACGGAACAATAGAAGTGCAATGTTGAGCCCGCTTGTCAATTTGTATATCGCAGAACTCTGTGTGTTGTTTGTAGGGCACGGAACAATAGAGGCCCAATTTTGAGCCCACCAGCCTAAGAACTCGCGATCTAAAAAGTGGCTAAGTATGGAATGATGGATCTGTACATGCTCTATAAAATCTCATGCCCATAGTTTATAAAAGTACATATTTAGTATGTATTACTCGTTTCCTCCGAGTGTTATTTGGAAGACGCGGAACAATAGAAGTGCAATGTTGAGCCAGCCAGTCTGCAAGTTCACCTATAGATTTGTATATCGTGGAACTCTGGGTGCTATTTGCAGGATACGGAACAATAGAGGCCCAATTTTGAACCCGCCAGACCGAGAACCATGATCCAAAAAGTGGCCAAGTATGGAATGTGAGATCCATACACGCTCTATAAAAATATCATGTCCATACTTTATATGAGTACATACTTAGTACGTATTACTCGTTTTTTGGAAAATTTCAAGGTGCGGAAGTTGGCAGATTCACGTCTTCAAATTTCACTTACTTTTATATCACCATCCCGACCGACTGCTTCCCCGTTTCATATTGTAATAAACGAATGTAAAATGGCCCAAGTCCAATTGTGTTATCATATCAACATGAGGCCCTTAAAATTCAAATAGCCCTTAATTCCCCTTATCAATTTGTATATCGTGGAACTCTGGGTGCTATTTGTAGGGCACGGAACAACAGAGGCACAATTTTAAGCCCACCAGCCCGAGAACCCGCGATCCAAAAAATGGCTAAGTATGGAATGAAGGATCCGTACATGCTCTATAAAATCTCATGCCCATACTTTATAAAAGTACATATTTAGTATGTATTACTCATTTCTGGGAAAATTTCTAGGTGCGGAACTTGATGGATACACGTCTTTAGATTTCCACCCACTTTTATATCACTAGCCCAACTAGCCTCTTTCCCGTTTCATATTATACAAAAATTTTGGAACGCAAGTTTCCGAATACGCGGGTTTTTCTTTTAAATAAGATATTTAACATCCTTTAATAATTTTATGTAATTAAATTGTACAATATCAATATTTAATATTAATACTTTGGTATTGAAAATAATGTTTTTAGGTAGTGTTAGATAGTTTATAGGGATCACCATCTGTAAACAATCGCAATCTTGAGCCCGCCAACCCTGGAGTCAGTCTGTTAATTTGTATATGGTGGAACTCCGAGTGTTGTTTGAAGGACAGAGAACAATAGAAATGCAATGTTGAGCCAGCTAGCCCGCAAGTCCGCCTGTCAATTTGTATATCACGAAACTCTTGAGTGCTATTTGCAGGACAGAGAACGAAAGAGGCCCAATTTTGAGCCCACCAGCCCAAGAACCCACGATCCAAAAAGTGGCTAAGTATGAAATGTGGAATCAGTACATGCTCTATAAAATCTCATGACAAGTGTTTGTCGGGGACATAATGGTCATCTATAGCACCTACTTGGACAAGGCAAACAAAATTAGATCTATTATGCGTGCTGACATGACAGACAAGGAGGCCATGATGACAGTGACATTGAATATTCCTACACAACTTGTCCAGAAACATGCAGAAAAGATATTGTCGGGTAATGGGATATCCAATAGAAATTTTAATATATTACCCAAAACAGTATATGACCATGGTGATTGTGATCGGATTATTTCGCTCAACGAAACAAGTATTGTGGAAAAAATTCCCGTTGTTTGTTTAGAATATCATTTCATCCCGGATGCGACTATTAGCCAGCTTGCATAGAAAAGTGATATTTACCCAATTGGAACCATTGGCCCAGTTGTCACACTGGCAAGAAAACTTGGCTCGCAACACATTCTCCATATAAAGAATGGAGAGTCGGATAGTGACAAGGCAATGGTATCGCTTTCCATATCCAATTTTGTCCGTTACTTTCGCATGTACATGTATCTTGGGTAAGTTACACAAATATTGCAATGTTCCATGTTGCAGCTGCAATTGTTCGATGCCTATTCAAATTTGTTTTCGTCAATGGAGCAACAATTGCATAAAGGGAAAATTCCACTTATGCTCTTCAAAAATATAACAAAGAAAAGGGATGTTAGAGAAAGGATATTTCGGACAACCCAGGCAACGTTTGTAACAGAGTTGCGAGCAAATATAGTATAGGATCTGAAGAAACTAGCTAGCTCTACAACTGTTGTGCGTATACATCCACAAAATCATACTCACTTTGCTTATACAAATAGCCTTCACCAAATTTATGTGACTTGTTTTATTTTATTTTATTTTTTTAAGGGGGGAGGGGTGCAGTTGTGTATTATATTGTTCAATGTATCAATTCCTATGCTTGCGTTCCTAGGTTGAAGGTGTTTTAGTTGCAGTGAATGCGTACTCGACCCCCTTTGAACCTGTATGTGCGAAATGCAACTCTCCTGCTTCTACCTCCTCTTTGATAAGTAATGATACGATTGATTGTCTGCAATGCAGTGAAAAATGTCCATATATATATGGACATTGCCTCAATGCTGCCATCCAAACCGTGGGAAACACAATCGTGCATTGTATGGTTAGGCAACCTCTGTTACAAAATCTGCTTCCTAAGTTGGCATAATTGTCATATGAAACATATCTACAGAAAAAGGAAAGCAGTGTCTACATGTTGCGCGACTTTCGGATACACAACAAATTTACCTTAAATGAGGACAATGCAATTTTGCATATCGACTGAAGAAGGGAAAAAAAATATCAAACTTTGGCAGGAAACGAAAAATATCTCATGTGTCTCTGTAATATTTCTTCAACATCCAGATGAACGTTCGTCGGACTCAACTACTTGGGATTGCATGTGCATAAGATTGTTTGGTCCAAAAATGGGAAGCATGGCAGCAAACCCCATATATCCCATGGCCCCGGTTATTTTCTACTGGGAACATATACCAGATGTAAGAGAAAACGAATGTCGCGACGTCTTTTCTTTGTATATCAAATTGTTTGATGCAAAGGTCGATGCATCTTGCTCTATGGAACCTTGTGGGAACTTGCTTGCGGCCTGTTTGGAGTTTAGTTGGTTCTTGGTTGTATGCTTCGTCTATAAATTTGTATATCGTGGAACTCCGAGTGTTGTTTGGAGGACACAAAACAATAGAATTGCAATTTTTTAGCTAGCTAGCTCGCAAATCCTCCTGATAATTCCTATGGCACTGTGACGCAAATGTAGCATGTGGCTTGTTTTAGCATTTTTCCTTCATCAGTGAACTTGGTAAAATTAATCTGCTGGAATAAATTGAAATCAACGAATATATACTGTGCGAAGTCCAATTGTGCTATCATTTCAACAAGAGGCCCTTAAAATTAAAATCGGTCATTGTTATGCTTGCGGTGATAGAATTTTAAAAAACTTTGTTTTGTTTCCTTCATTTTTTTTTAAATAAGTGATTTAACATCCTTTGATAATTTTATGTAATTAAATTGTACAATATCAATATTTAATATTAATAATTTAGTATTTGAAAATAATGTTTTTAGATAATGTTA